>VXBU01011669.1:43365-314244 GCA_013400315.1 Bombycilla garrulus
TAAAATTGGGGTTATTCATAAACCAACCCCCCCCCCCCCAAAAAAAAACAACCCAATTTTGAAATCTTGTGTATCATTAAAGAATAGAAAACTAAAATCAGGAATTACTGCTGAAGTCACTCACACTGTAAGTAGGGAGAACATAAATCAGCAGAAAGATGGAGTCTTACAGCCTAATGACTAATTAAAAAATACTAGTATGCAATTAAGGAGCGTCCTTTGATAAACATGCTGTACTACATGAATTAGCTCCATGCAGACACACAGCATTGCAATAATTTATTGTTTTTATATCCTAGGCATAAATGGCATGTGTGCATGTGTATTATATTGATGGAAGGTAACGCACAGGGCTCTGTGTGTCGCCATTTGAAATGAAAAATCTACTTACTCTAAATCAGATAACCCCTTCCATTTAGATTTAAACCTTCTCCTTAGCACACCTACTGCCAAGTTGTAGGTGAAAGGCACTGAAAGCATTTCCAGAGGGAAAGCAGAAGCTAATGAGAAGCAGCCACATGTCTGTGCCTTTTTGTGAGGCTCTGAAGGGCTCTTGGTCCATGGGATAGGAGTCATTGCAAAGGGCAGTGGCACTATTTCTGATGGATCTGGGGGTCTTGCCCTTCCAACCTTCTTTTGGCCACCTGAACCACTTTCAAAGTCTTTTAAACGAGGCTTATTCCCACCACACACATCCAATTGCAAACCAAATCCTGCCTCTTGCAGCTCCAGAAGCCTTTCCCCACATCCAACCACTTCTCTCAGTGCCTTGACTGAAGGCAGTCATTGACAGACACAGCACTACTCACATTTTGGGCTCCTGAGACCAGGATACTCAGCCCCATGCATGGCATGAACCATATTGCTGAAGACCTAGAACAGAGCAGGTGGATGACAATAAGATTGATTGACCAGACGAAAGATGAGCAGCAAAGCAACACAAGCTCAGCATGCCATCCCTCAGAGTTTATCTCATTTCTCCTGCAGCCAGGCTGCTTAGATCGGGAATACATTTTCTAAAATTCTTCTCCTTTCTTATTTTCTGGAAGATCCTCCCAGAAATTCTTGGCTCCCTTCAAGCCATGGGGGGGGTCCTCGGGGTGCTGCTCGGGTGGACAAGTGGCTGCGCTCCCGCCTGAAGGCAGAAAGCACAGCAGCAAAAAAACAGATTTCACGAGAAGAGCAGGGGAGGGAGGGGATGAACAAAAAAAAAAAGGGAATGTGTTAGTTAACTTCGTGTGGTTGTTCGAGCCACTTCCTGACACCCGAGCGAGTCATCTGAATTTAACACATTTCTCTTTTGCATTTTGCAGCTCACCTTTAAGAGAGCACAAGGCGGAGGAGGTGGGAATATATGGACTTCAGCCCTTCCCATCCGTTTCCCCCTGTTACTTTCAAAGATTTTCTATTTAGAAAGAAAGGCTTTTTTTTTTTTTCCTGCAATTCATACATTACACATACTTCCCAGCCAAAATATCTTGCTTGTATATTTTTTTAATTTAACCTACATTACTCAAAATTGCTCTAAGAATAATTAAAGGGAATTACTTTCCGCATCTCTTTGATTTACCTGAGATTTTATTTCTGAAGAGTGTTTTAAGAAAAAACATTAAAAAAAAATGGAGAGATTAACAATTACAGAAAAAAACAATCCCACATCCTCCTTCTTGACTGAATCTAATGAAAATGTTTAAACTGCATGGATATTTGTCCTTATGAAAAACATATGAACAAAACAAAACCCCCAGTATTCTGGTGAGATTCTGTAAACAGGACAAAACGTTAACTGCGGAAATATATCATTTAAGACCTTTATTTCCTTCTAGCTCTTTCCAGGCACCAAACGAGCTTTGCATGCAGATTTCGTTTCAGCTGGGTGGAATCATTCTCATAACTATTCTCCAAAGCCCCAGCTCTGAGGTCAGCCCTGCTCTTTCTGCAATGGGATAAATATTAACAAGTGTGACTAACCCATTCCTTGCACCCTTCTTAAATTTTCCAGAGTGTGTCAGCAAGCATGAAAGCCAGAGATCAAAAAAGGCAAGGGTTTTATTGTTGGAACCGGATGGGAACAGGGATGCAATATAGGCGAAGTCCCAGCACTTTGGAGAAGTTGGTTTATAACAACATCAATAAAAAATGAGGGAATTACTGGGCTGCAAGAAAATGACCTTGTTCTCCTGCTCAAAAATGAGTCAGTTTTCACTTGACCCCTACAATAACGTTTTACAAGGGCTGGACCAGCGCCCCGGGAGCAAACCTGGCCTTTGCCTGTGGGTCCCACAGGACCCGGGAGGGGACAGAGGTGATGGGGAAGCTCAGTGCCTCCTGGGCAGAGGTGACAGGGCTGTGGTGGCCTCAAGGGCTCAGGCTCGCTCCTGTTTTTCCTGCACAGCTTCTGCTTATGGAATTTCATGGATAATTTTCCTCCCTCCCTGCAATACATCCTGCTGTGACCCAGCCTGCCCCCCATGATGGAGTTTGTGAGACCAACCCACGTCTGGCTATATCACCCTGATGTTTCTAGGGGGGAAACATCTTAGTTTGACAAATCTGGTGTTCAATAAAGCACCTCGAGATACTTATTACAAGTGCAGTTTGGTCTGTGCAGCAGCAGCAGTAATGCAGAGCCCAGTTTGGAGAGGAATTGGGACACAGGAGCCAAGCAGCTTTGTCCATAATCAGTTAAGTGACAAGAAAGATGTGGATTGCACTTCTGGTGAGCAGGGCATTGTGAAGGGAGGGAAAGAAACCAGGGAGGGTTGGGAATTTAAAGGCATCTATCACACCGCTTCCCAAACGGGACAAATCCTGTAGACATGGGGAGAGCATGGAGCCTCTGTATACACTGCTCATACCAAACATTTGTCAAGACCAGATTACAGCCCTGAGAATATCCCTGCTCAAAGTCAGGTCTAATCCTGCCAAAGCCAAGAAAAATTAAAAGCCAACTAAAAAAATCTCAAACCACCAGAAATTATGAGGATGAGCAGAGGTATTAAATCCTTAAAGAAGTTTTATTCACGTGATGGACCTAAACCTGGGCCCATATGATTCAGAGTTGTTCCTTCATAATGCACAGGCCTCTTGCTTTCCAGAATGTGTTTAATTCTCCTATGCATTCCCTCAAACGAAAGGTATGCCCCACATTTCAACACCTCTGTTGCATCTACTCCACTGACCCCGCAAGAAATCATCTCACTCACTTTGTTTCCACACCTGGCTTTCTTCTCCTCCAGAATGTCAAACTGCAGAGCAGAGCACACCCAAGAACATACACTTTTCTCCCTCCGTCTTTTGAAGCACTTTAGTTCAAAACCCAGCAATTTTTGAGGTCACTGGGTTTGCAGATTATAAGAAGAAAAAGAAGATACCTGAATTGTGGTCCTGACTTTGATAGTTCCTGTTCCACAGTCTTGTTCCACACTGGTGCAGTGATAGCCAGAACTTCCAAAGGAATGAAAGGAGCTTGAAAAGAAAGGAGGAAATGGCAACCTCTTATCTCACAGCCTATGATATCTGCCATGGCTCAACAGAATATGTGAAAACCTCCTGCAGACACTGCACAGGAGAGGTGGACCTGTCCAGAGGTGACACTAATGAAAGCAAGCCTCATACCCAAATCCCAGATCGAAAGAAAGCCCTTATGTTTTTCCAGCATAGGAAATATTTGGATTTGGGTGTTTTTTTTAACTCAGCGGCTCCTGATGTTCTAAAAATTCCTGTGTGTAAGTGCCAGAAACCCAGCTGAGTCCAAGGAGAGTCAAGAAGAAGACACCTGCAAAGCAATGCCCAATGCTCTGCCGAGGTCACCATCTCCATGGCACGGCAGTGACATTCCCTGCAGCAACACCAACGGAGCCGTGCAGGAGAGGCCGTAAGGAAAAGTCCCAGGAAACTTTTTAACTTGCATAACTTCTAAACTTTGCCCAATTAAACTGTGGTTCCATTAAACTTCCCTTTAGCTGGCAAAGGACTGGCTGAGTTATTATGGGGAACAGCCCCAGGCAATTAAAAGCAAGAGCAACATTACAAATCTACGATTTGGTAGACAAAAATCCCTTGCAAAAGACACAGCCTTACAGAGTTATAGCTTACCCAAATGAGGAGAACCAAATTAAATGAAAAAAACATATTGTATATTATCTTAATTTATATATGAGATTTTAGACGGTTCCAGATTTCTGGATTAAATACAATACCATGTGGCTCCATTAAGCCTCACTGGCCTTTTAGAATATTATTGAAAGAAATAATATATAACAGTTTGAAAGGTTTTTGGATGCTTGGTGGCATCATTATGCAATTTATTAATATGTGGGCAGAGTGACTAATGCCTCTGAGGACGTATTTTTAGTTTCAAAAATAAAATATATAAAAAAGAAAAGTGTGCTGGGGGGGGGAAGACAGAAAAGCAGCTACAACTGGGTTTGTGCTGGAGGCATGTGATGGCATCCCTCATTCTGTCTGTCCCTCCACATTCCCAGTGCCCAGAATAGCCCTTCTCCTCTAATTTATGCCATTCCCAAAGGGGCCCAGAGGCTCCAGCTATTGCAATTTGGTAGAATTTGGATATTTAGCTCCTTTTCTGGCATCTTTCCTCCATTTTTAAGGCTGAAAGGGACAATTCAGATCATCTAGTTTAACGCTCAATATAAATCCCCAAGAAAATAATTTCACACATTCACTCGCTAATTGAGCCTACTACTATATGTTTCACCAGTCATCTGGGCTGGCCTCCAGTTCTGATTTCAAGATGCAAAAGGATGACAAATCCCCTGCCCCCTTCAACAGTCTGCCCCCTCTCCCTTCCCAATTTCTCAATTTTGTCTGTCTTAAATTTCCAGCCATTGCATCTCAACACTGCATTATGTTTTTCCCCTATTAGATTATAAAGCCCTTTTGTATGAGGTATTTTTCCTCCAGAAGCATTTACTGCCCAGAGTCAGGGCACTGCCTGATCTGCTTTTTTTTGCTAAGTTCACCAAATGGAGCTCCTTAAGCCTCTCTCCACAAGATTTCCTTTTCCGACCCTCAAATCATCCCTGTAAAACTGAACCATAGGCTGAGAGTTTACAGCCTCCATCATGAAGCCGAGTCCCTGAATCTCAGGTTAATAAACTCTCTATTTTTTAATAAGGCTTCTGTGAAATGACCAGAAATAGTCCCACAGGATGTGTTATTTGGAGGTAACTGTTTCCACATGGGCTGGAGGTACAGCCCTGGGAGCAAAGCCTGGGGTGAGCAGTAGGAGAGCTCTTTACCCTTTTTCTGCAGCTGTTTTTAGCACTCTCCCAAGCTGCATTTCAAAACCCAGGATTTTTCTTGAAGAGCCCATCCTGGTGGACATTTCCTACACCACTAGGGAGAAGCAGAATGATTTTACCTCCCCATGCATATACAGAAACCAGCTCCTGAGAAAGCTGCTTCTCCCAGCACAAAACTTTCCCTGTGCTCAACAGCACTGGGAGCCCCATCTCCATCAGGAGCAGAGGCACTGACAGGCATTGGCACATCTCTCTTCCCAAACCATTCCTTCCCCAGGCCCAAAGAGATATCCAGAATATCTCTGAGACATCACCAGAACCCCTCCTTCCCCCAAAATTAATAGAATTAAGAACAAGCCCTGGGGTTTTTCTTCCCCATCTTTTTCCAGTGTCGGTGTCCATGCTTTGGAGCTGCTTCTTCCCATTAAGAATTGGTTTATTTGCTGCTTGTTAAATGGTAGTGGAATTTCACAGGAAGATTGGCTCTAGATCTTTGGAGAAAACTTCCCAATGTTGCCAAAAATGCAGTGAAGTGACAAGACATGGTGAGTTCTAGACAGTCTCCTCAGGCGCCGGAGCTACAGCTCACTGTTCCACAGATCCTGGATGACATAATACTCCACTTTTTCATCCGTCCTGTTTGATTTGGATGTGAGATTACACACCAAATGAGGAGTTTGAAAGAAGTTCCAGCTCAGTTCCATTCGGCCTGGCCTTTATATACCCCACAGGGACAAAGTTGCTATTCTGAACTGAGACCAAAAATTTCAGTCAATCATAAGTGATAAAATATCTGAGCCAGGTCAGTGTCGCTTTTAAACTTGTTTTCTTCACTTGATTTGTTTGACTCTGTTGCTCAGCTTTACTCCCAATGCTAGTGATTAAAATCCCTCATGACAGGCCATTCACTTCACTTCAGGCCATTTTCTACTTCCCAGAGTTGCCTACACATTCTGTGAGATCTTCCAGTGAATTAAGAGCTCCCCTAACCTACCTTCACTACTTGGTTTCAAACAAACCTTTTGTTCCCCTCTCTGATGAAAGATAACCAGTTTAAATGCAAATGTGAATAGGCATTACAACTACAGCAAACTAGCTAATAAACCCTCCAAACCAGCTAATCTGACCCTCCTTTCCAGCTTTGAATTGTCCACAAAAAACATACGGAACATCTGGATTGGAAGAACATGCCATTGATTAGTGACTCGGCATCCCAGTACTGGTGTTACGCCCAAAAAGTAATGCAGGCTTGTGCTAGGAGCCTGCAAAATCTATTAGATTTACAGGAGATTCTGAATTCTGCTTTCAAGGAGAATTATTCAAGTATTCTCAGAAATATCTGTGCTAGGCAAAGCCTAGAAGCTTAGTTTTATGCTGGAAGCAGGCAGGAATGGGTCGAAAATGCAAATAGGCTTGCATGCAAAGCAAATAAAAATAATCTTTGAAAGGAAAGAACATTAGTGGATGTTTCCTAATGGTCACCATTCACCCTGGTCGTTCTTTGCACTCCACTTGCCAAAGGCATAAGGTTTTAATTCATAGTCAATGCAATGTTTGGAGTTTCATTTACTTGAACGATTCTTTGGGGACTGGTTGCAATAGCTGTATTCTGGGTTTAAATTGCATTTATTTTTTTAAAAACTAGAACAGAATCTTACCAAGGAGTGAAACTGGAAAGGATAAAATTAGATTCCTGAACCTTCATCTCTTTTTAGAACCAGACATGAAAAAAACTGCATCCAGTTTTGTTAAATATTTTTTCCACATCTGGTGTTCAGTCAAAACCATAAGAAAAGTGCTGGAAATCTCACAAGAAGGCTCGTACTCTTGTGATTTCCAGTCCAATTTTTGCAGCCACAGGAGATCTGTACAGTTCAGATAAGAATCTGAAGCAGAAGCCAAACCCAAACTGTGAACCTCCTGAGGCTCACCCCACCCACAACAGCTTATGTCTTTACCCATCATTTGCAGCAGATGTTCTCCCAAATTCTCCAGTGAGATAATTTCCATTAAAAGTTTCAGGAGGAAGATTATAAGATACATACAATACCAAATAAAAGTGTCCAGAGGAGCTCATCGTGGCCCATTAAGCTGTTGTTAAAGACCTTCATCCAGCAACATCTATTGATTAGACCAGTTTGCTTCTCCTTAGGACTCATTTTTCCATGCTGAGCTTTGGGGGCTTTTTGATCTAAAGGCCACTGACGTCAATGAGAGCATTTCCATTGTCTTCAGTGGGCTCTGGATCAAGCCCTTGACAAGCTGGTTCCCCCATAGGTCAGTCTGGAGAGTGGGTTTCTGCCAGCAGATTGTCCCTAGAACATTTCACTGTAGATTTACAATCTTTATAAAATTTTTAAATGAAGTTCTATAGTTAGATTCATATGGTAAATCATAAATTACAGCAGACTCTGCAAGCTTGGGTTTTAGGGTAGGGATTTTTTTTTTCATTTGGCTCTCAGGAAACATATAGCTTTTTTCCATAGGAACTTTTCTCCAAATGCTAATTTTACCTGTTTTCTTCCTTTTTTTTTTTCCCCTCAGCAAAGCATGCACATTTTCACTGCCAAACTCCTCTGAGGAAGGTTGTGCCTGTGGCAGTGTTGGCGATGTGGGCAGGCAGGGACTCACCATCCTCTGTCGTGATGTTTGTTGGAAGGGCAGGAGGTGTTTTTGGGCTCTGCCTGGTACCAGACTAGTGAAAAAGAAAGCAAGCCAAGAGTTTCAGAGTACTTTTCTCCTTTATGGTGTATTTAAAGTTGGAGGGACATCTTATATCCAACTTTTCCATCAAACCCTTGAGGGATAAATCCCTGGAGCAAGGGATGATCCTGATGCAGAGCCTTGCACACATGAACAGTGGGGCTAAATGGGACCTCAAGGATCTCAACACCTCCTACAGTGGCCCCTTTTTTTTCCCTCCCGACGAACAAGACAGTCCTTGGACACTTGAGTCCTAGTTCAGATTCCCCTCTGCCAGAGCCTAAATTTAAGAATTCAAGCAGCATTACCAGGCCCATCTGCAAAGTGAGAGCAATAATCCCACAATACCTTCTCAGAAACGCTGCGAGGCCACGAACTCTCTCTACACAGAGTAGTACTGTTCAGTAGTAAATGAAATCTGTTTTCACTTCCAAGGGTGTGGCATAAATTACTATAGGCAGAAATCCAGCCTAGCAGGCAATGAACTGGATGGGGCCCACTCAGTTCCTTCCATCTTTAGCTTTGATTTTCATTGTTCTGTTTCATTAATAGAATTTCCTTTTTTTTTTCCTTTTTTTTCCCTCCCCCTGCTGTAATTTTTCTAAGCTGTTAATTTGCCAGCAGAAAGAACAGCCTCAAAATTGTATACCAGCTCCTCCAAAGCACCCACAAGAATCTGAACAGTTTTTAGCAGACTCAGCGTTTTCCTCTTTACTTCACAGCCCTGGTATATATAGAAAAAGAGGCTGAAGAAAGTCTGTTGTTGTGTTTGCACAGGGGGACAATAATCTGGCCACTTGTTTTCTGCTTAAAATACATTGCATTCTGCAGAGATTGTCCTTAAAATCAGGGTTATCCTCCCAAGTCAGTGGGGCTGTGGTGCAATTGGCACCACAGGTTTTGAAGGACATAAATACCACCCCAAACCAGGCGTCAGCTGAGAATGTCTTAATTCATTCTATTGTCTCGTTTATTCTCTTTATTTTTAAATAAGGATATTCTGCTCAGATCATCTCTGCAGGAAGGAGAATGGGGGACATACTCAGAAAAACTGTATTTTTCCAACTCTCCCCTTTGCTTTGCCTTGTTCTCAGCCCCTAAATCCTTCCAGGGACCAGCTCCACCGCTGGCCCCTTCTCTGAGCAGTGGTGTCAAAGGCTGTGGATGACCAGGCATTTTGTCACCTCTAGCTAGCCCTTCTGATTCATGATGTCTATGAAAGGAATTAACAGCAATAAATTTGATTCAAATCCTATTTTTTCCCCAGTAGCAGAGTTTGTGAGTGCATACAAGTACTCCCTCTGGAAAGAGAACTGGAAAGCTAAAAATAAATAAGATGAATGAGGGATTACAGGATAAAGTGATGGACACTTACAGCCAAACAGGATTCACTGCTGGAGGCTGGTAAGTCTCTTCTGATGTTAAGAACAGTAGAGAATCTGTTGCATAGCTTTTGTTCAACCAATCTCTCCTGGAAGTACCACCTGGCCATCTGCTGTTTCCTTGGGCAGGGAGGATTTTTGATGTCAACCTCTGCAGGTGGGGCATGTCCTGACTGATGAGCTCAGTCTGAGTGCTGGGGTCTCTGGAGTTGGATGATCCAGGTTTTAGGGACTGAGGTGGTGTGGAAACCATCACCTAATGCATCCCTTGCCAAACTTACCTCCTCCTAAACACGATTAAATCCTCACCAAGGAGGTTTCTCCAGGTAATTAGGAAAGGGCACATAGCAGGACATTATCTTAACTTAGGATTTCCACTGCAGTTTGGCTTTGCCTATCAAAAAGGCCTTACTTTATCTCCACTTCTAAGATACAAACTCTCAGGCACAGAAAGGTTAAGAAATGAGCCCAAATCTCAGTGCCAGAAATAAAACTCATTAGTTCTTCCTCCACAGGGAGCCCTTTGCTTCTGTCTCATCTGAACTGCCATACAAGCACCACTGTCAAAGGAATCTCAAAAGAGGAGATCAATTTTATCATTTTACTCTTTGAAAGCATGAACAGGCTCTCCATTAGGAGCTATAATTTATCTGTCTGTGACCACTGGCTGCAGGTCTATGAAATGCATCTAAATGGATTGCACAGAGACAGAAAACTCAACCCAAGTATGTACAGCACACATGTAACAAAGCTCTGCAAGGCTGAAAGTGCAGAATATCAGCAAGTGCTCTGGTTTCTGGATTGATTTGGGAGGTAGGTAGGCTTAGCTGAGGGCTGTGGTTTCTAAATTGGACAAGGTTACCTAAAACTATTGGAAATTTGAATTGCATGTCAGATGTCTGGAATAAATGGACTCAAGAGACATAAGCAAAAACATGTGGCCCAGTATTTTTCTCTTTTTTTATGTCTTTTGGAAACTGTTTAAATCTCATCTGGGGCTTGTATAGTTTCTTTGTTTAGTAATTCAGAATTGAAATTCTTTATAAAGCTTTACTAATCAAAAGGTAAAAACTTGATTGTTGCACACAGAGCCCTTCATCCTGAAAGATGCCTGTACATTTTCCAAAAACATTCTCTCCTTTCCAGAAAAGTAAATGATCCTTTGCAAACTAGGCAGCGCAGTTATTTCATTTACTTCAAGTAGACCGAATTTAAATTCCAAGCTGGGCCCTCATGGCCTGACCCTGTTTCTAACTCTGCCAAGAGTTGTTGTAGCTGGGCTGTTCCTCCCAGGTTCCTGGTGCAAGGCAAACTTTGGGCTGCACATCTTTAGCAAGACCATCCAATAAAATGATGGAGATTTCAAGCCATAAATTTCCTGTGAACTGCAGTCACCTCTGAGGTGAACTGTATCACCTCGTCCATGTCAACAGCTCTACTGTCCCCCCATGACACCAGAAGGGACACAAGAAGACACATACAGAAGTATGCAGTGGCCTGACCTGAACCAAGGAGGCAGAACTTGGGATTAAATGCTCCCCACCAAGGTGTGGATTTGGTTTGTAAAAAAGAAAAGAGAATTTTTCAGCCTTACCACATCTTGGAGATGGCACATGGCTTCCTGTGCTCACTCTGGGGTCTCTAACCTCTGTTTTTCCCAGCCTTCATTGTTTACTTGGTGAACCAACCAACCAACCAGCCTTCTTCTCCTTTTCCCACACTCTTTACCTGGTGGATCTTCCCACTTCTGATATTCTCTAGGAAGTTCCCAGAAAAATGCAGATTTTTAAAAAACTTTTCTACTTTTTACTTCTTACAGCATGCCCGAGCTGGACAAGAGATCTGACCTTTCTCTTTTCACCTAACAAAGATGCAAATGCTCAGGTCTAGAAAATGCTGGGAATTGCATAAAGGCATAAAAATATCCCTTTTTGTTCTAGGATACCTCTTCCTCTCCAGGATTTTGAATACAATGAAAAATGGCAGAGAATCTGTGTAGGAGTCCAGGCAAAACTTGCAGCTTCTCTCAGTAGAAATCTACGACAGTTGTTTCAGCTGAAGTCATGTTTTCTAAAAGCCCTAAACTACACCAGCTAAAGCAGAGTTAATGGCAGCATATAAATGTCATCGGAAAGAATTACTGCTGTTTTATTTGCTGCTTTTGCAGACATTCAGGAATCTCCATCCAGGCTCTGTTTTGGATATATGGATATTCTGGTCTGTGCAGTATTGGCAGGGTTAAACTGCTGGGGGTGAGAAAGGACATAAGCTCTTGGAAGGATTTGACACCCCTCTCTTTCCCACTCCCAGCATTCAGGTGTGCCAAGACATTATGGTTTCTTTTAGATTCACATAATTAAATGAGTGATGAGGAATTTCTCACCAATATAAAACTGAATTATTTGTTGCTTAAAATAGAGCTGTATCCTCTCCAGGTTGTCAGCTGGTGTCAATCAGTCTGTTCTGGGACACTTCTTGGGAATAACACCATGAAAATCAGGACAGCATGGTGCAACTCCAGCAGGTCCAGCATTGGGAAGGGAGAATGAGAGTGACCAGAAGAGAAGCAGTTCTTGAAATATTCGGGGTTTTGGAGGTGTTTTAGTCCTCGGGCAGGAATTCTCATTCCAGGGAGGGGCAGCTTTTGGAGCTGTGGAAGACATGGAGGGTTGCTGCGGGGAAGCCCACGCAGTTTTTCTCTCGGTTTAACAGACAGCCCGGGTTCATAGTTGCCAAATTCTGCGAGCAGGCAGTAGATTTATGTGCCACGGGAGCGAAGCAGGGGGACCACAGGGGCAGGAGCCACAGCCTCTGGCTGAGCTGCAGGGCTGAAACCCAGTATAAATGGGGTGAAAACAACTATAAAAAGGGGGGAAAGCAAAGAAGAACAAAAGGGAAGGGGAGACATCGGTCTCGTCCCTTTAGCCCGCACTTTTAAGGGGATGAGATACACCAGTGCCTGAGCATCGCGGGGCTCGCAGCGGCAACACCTGGCTTGGGAAAGGAGGAGAGTTGGGAGAAGAAAACCCTGGGGAGGGGGAATAATGAGGCAGACGAAAAGCATCAGGCGAGAAATCCTGTAAGGTTATGAAAAAGAGTAACTTGTCCACAGGGTGTCACTCTTGACCCACATTTGGGCCAGCACCCGGCCTGGTCCGTGGCCCCAGGAAAATTGGGGAAATTTACCTCCCCAAGAAGTCTCCAAGAAGGCAAAAGTCTCAAAAANTGTGGCCCCAGGAAAATTGGGGATTTTTAGCTCCCCAAGAAGGCAAAAGTCTCAAAAAAGGGCAGACTGGCACCTCTGGGTGTGCTGGCCCGGACAGTCACCTGCCTGGCTGCTTCTGATCCTGCTTGCTCACCTGGCTGCCCTCCATGCTCATGTTGAACCTTGCCTTGCCCTGTCCACAGAGCACAGGTTGAACTGCCTTCCTCAGGCCAGGCTCACAGCCCACCATGGAAAAGGGAATGACAAGTGGAGGAAACCACTCTTCCCCACAGCCAAACTCTTTCTTCTGGCACAAACCCCTGCCATTCCCCTTCAACATTTCAGGAGTGTTTTAGCTTTGCGTGAAATTCCCCTATCATCCCATACTGTTAGTCTGCTCCTTCCCTGTGAGAAACCTCCTGTTTCTCTGACACTTCCTGATAGAAGATGCTGCATTAAGACTTTATGATGAGCCCTAAACCAGGATAAATCAAGTTCTGATAATCCTTTGCTTTTGGTAGCCGTAACTCAGCAGAGGTTAAAGGGGTTCTTAGGCTATGGAGAACACCTATGAGTTCCCACCTTGTTTTCTGCATTGAGCTGTAGGCTTCTGCAGCCATGAGGGCAAAGCTGGGGGCTGCCTGAAAGCAGAGAGAGCCCTGACCTGTGGTGGGGTGTGGTGCTGAGGCCAGGCAAGGCAGGAGTGCCTGCCTGCATTGCCTGTGCCAGCTGAAGGGCCAGCTGATGCATCAGCCTTCCCAGGACAGGCACAGGGAACTGCGGTCATTCACCAGGCATGGAGGGGCTGAGGCTGACATGGATGCTGGGGTCAGCATCACAGCAGCCAAAGTACAGGCTGCAACTTTTATAAAGCATCAGCAGAGCGTGAATTATGGTGTGTCCTCCTGGCAAGGTTCCTGGAGCAGAGGACACACCAGCAAGAGTGCTATCTCCTCTTCCAGGGCTGGCTGGGACAGGATTTGTGTGTAGTGTGTACAGCACATAATTCATCAGGCTATCACTTACATAGCATGAGCGCAGCACTGCAGCACGCTCTGACATTTTGAAATATTCTGCTGGGGCCCAGCATTTACTGGGAGCATTGCACAAGATACATCCCAAAAGGGATGCTGTCCTCTTGCACAACTCAACCCTCTGTAGGGAGGTGTGCTCCTGAAAAGCCCACATCCATTAATCCTACCTGTCTGTGCTCCCTTGTTTGTGCAGTGACTTCACTCTTCTGCCCCAGGACAATATTTGTAAGTGTGCTCAGTAACATTTTAAGCACTTCTCCATTTTCTTTCAGGCCATCCTGAATGTGTCTACCCCGAGCTTTTATGGAAACACCTGCAATATGTAAACGCAAACGTATAAATCTCTGTAATGCGAAAAAACAGCTTCATGAAGCCGCACAAGAATGCAGCCACGTGACTGCAAAACTTCATTTATAAGTATCTAAATATAGATCATAGCAAGCAGCAAACCCAGGCTTCAATTTTAAAAGCGAGGGCATAGGGGAGAGCGCAGAGTCAGCACTTCTTAAATAAGAAGTTCTTCTTGTACTAATTCATTTACAGCGGCATCTTCCTTTGACACAGCAAATTTGCATCACCGAATCCTGATCACAGAGACATAAAGATTTTTATGAGAGTCGGAAATAGCCTCCATGCAGGGCTGCTGGGGAAGCACTGCACCACCACCGACCTCTGCGCCCAGACAAGGGCACGCTGCAGTTTTTGCACCAAGTGCTGTGCAGGCTTTGCTCCTCTGGGTGCTTTGATCACATCCCATTTCCATTCCCAGGTTCCAGTTTGCTCAAGTTATTTCCCATCACCAGGGGTTGTGATTGCCCGTGATCCCAGGCACGGAATGTGAAGGCTGAGTGGAGAATGCTGGATATGACCTCTGTTCCACCTGCCCACACCTGCAGCTCAACTGTTTAGGATGATGGGGATATCAGAGTTTGCATGATATTCCTTCAT
This sequence comes from Bombycilla garrulus, assembly GCA_013400315.1. Classification (NCBI taxonomy): domain Eukaryota; kingdom Metazoa; phylum Chordata; class Aves; order Passeriformes; family Bombycillidae; genus Bombycilla; species Bombycilla garrulus. Next base: position 57,905 of record VXBU01011669.1, read on the forward strand.
TAGGAACTATAGTGACAGGACAAGGGGGAATGTCTTCAAACTGAAAGAGGGAAGGCTTAGGTGAGATGTTTGGAAGAAATTCTTTCCTGTAAGTGGTGAGACCCTGGCACAGGTAGCCCAGAGAAGCTGTGGATGACACATCCCTGATAGTGTCCAAAGCTAGGCTGGATCAGGCTTGGAGCACCTTGGTCTCATGAAAGGTTTATGCCCTAGAAGATCTTTAAGGTCCCTTCCAACCCAAACCATATGAGGATCCTAAGATTTTATATCCCACTCATCATTGTGTGGCAGCCTATTGCCATTATCTGGGCTTCCATTAGGCATGAAACCGTCTCAAATCATTCTTCTAGCCTTGCAGTTTCCATAGAAATACATTTTAAATTTAGAAAAAGTCAACTGTCCTTCGAAAATCACTGAAAACTCTGCAGAGAGACAGTGGCGAGTGTCCTACCCAACTTCCCCTGGTCAAACAGTGGGGCAGTTTTGCAGGATTCAATGATTCTCCATGTTTGCACAAGGACTAACCTCACAAACCCACCTGCCAGGGTTTGAGCAGAGAGCAGGGCAAGGAATGAAGGCTTTGAGAGCCAAAACTCTAATAACCTGAAATTAGCCTTGTTCTGGGTTTACAGGAACCACTTCCTAAATCGTGAGGACTGTGTCCAACTCACAGCCAAGACTGATCCAGCTGCAGGGAACAGGAGATGTTTAGGGAAATTACTCCCTCCCCCTGGACATCCACCCCAGTGCAGGAGCAGTGGTGAGAAAAGCTTGAAACAGACCCAACAGGGAAGCACTTTTCCAACCTGAATCCTCACCTGGGAAAGCACTGCTGTTTAGGAATGGGATTTAGGTCTTACAGCTTCAACAGGACCTAAGCAGATGCTTGAATGAATCCCTACATCTAAATCACCACAGAGACTGCTCTGCAAATTCTTAAACATTTTCCACTGGAATAATCAGAAGATCACACATTTTCTAAATATTGCATAAGTTGGCTAGTTGCTTGAATTTAAAATTTTGGGGCAAGGATCTGTGCCATTATCAACAAAATCTGAAATTATTATAGAACACTTTTCACACTTTCTTTCTTATTCACTGATTTCCTATTTAATAAACATAAAGAACATTAACTGGTGTTTGTTTTCAGCCAAATGTTGAAGCACTGAGGTTTTCTTACAGGAGAAAAATCAAGTCACAACTGTTTATGTTGGATGGGACGTACAATGGAACGCTGTGATGTTCTCAGATCAGGACATCCAGCTGAAGCCACATAAATATATCACCTTGATGTGATCCCAGAACACAGTGCTGAATTTTGATTACCCCCATTGGATTTTTCCATAGTAAACTTGAGATTTTCATGTGAAAACTTCCTTTTTATTCAGTTAAAAAAACCCAAACACCCAGAAATATACTCTACACATCATGCACTATGCAGAAGAGTCAGTACATGACCAAAAAACACCCACCAAAACCATTCAGCATTTTATGTATAAAAAATATATCTGTAATAGCATCAATTTTCTGTGCTCATACCTGCTCTCCCTAGTGCTGCCTGATGTGTTTAAGAGCACTTTTTACCATGGTGTTTGGCCAAAATACCAGCAGGACAACCACAACTGCTCCACTCACACAGTATGGGGCAGGCAAGAAGCAAAGGTGCCCTCAGATGGGAGAAGGTGAGAGAGGCCTGCCAAGAGCTGGCCAGGCAACATGACCCAAAGGCAGGGGGCAGAGCAGCTCTTCCTCCCAACCAAAGACTGTGAGCAGAGGCTGTTACACCCCCTGAACTCCAGCTATGGAGGAGGCTGCAGCTACTTCATGTTCCAAAACTCAGCTTCTTGCAGCCACCCAGCACACAGGGGCAGCACATTAATTATAAATAAATAAATAAATAAATATATCCAATAATGACCTGGTAACTGTAAAAAAAAAAAAAACAACAAAACTACATTAGGAACCAATACTACTGCTTTTGTTGGACTCACTCTGCAGTTACAAAGTGGTTGCTAAGGAAAACCAATCTCTTGGTTTTGCCCTGAGTAATTTAGCTCAGGTTACCAACACGATGGTTCTGCAGGGCCAAGGCTAACACTGGCACCCAACCATATTATCCATCTCTCAGCTGTGGCTCCTCAGTCATGTATGCTCTGCCTCATATTACATATCCTAAAGCAGGGGGAACAAATGGCACCAGAAACCCAACTGGGCTACAGGAAGGAAAACCCCAGGAGTAGATACCCAGCGTGGGTTGCAGTTCCTTTCATCTGACTTTTCTTTTTGATAAAAACGCAGATCTGGCTCTCCTCTTGCTCCGTGGGGAAGGTTTGTGGATAGGTTCCTTTGCCACCCATAAGTTTTGTGTACACCTTGTTTTTCTCACTCCTCAGATTTGTTTTTTTTTTAAATGGATGCTCAGTGCCTAGCTGCAGCACTGCAACACTGTTGGGTACCATAAAATCTGGAGCAAGAGTCCACTGACAACCTTGGGAGCACTTTTTAGGAAGCAGGATTTAATCCATGGTACACAGGGGGATCTCCTTGCCAGGGGACTGTGTTCAGGGCTCTCTGCCATTTGACTCACCTGTCTCTGATACACAGAAAACACAAACTGTGGTTATTTACAAGACTAGAAATGCTGGGGCAGATCATGGGTCACTTGCTCTTCATCTGAGGCTCAGAAAACACAGGCAAAAGCTCCTTAGTGTTCACATCTGTCCCATTACTGCATGTTAAAAACACTGTCAGGAAACCATATTGAACACTGTGCTGTTTTCTCAGAGTAGGAGAAAGAGAAAAACAATTACAGGGAGTTTGGAACATTTAGACCTCATCTAAAACAAGGTAAGAAATAACAGCAGGAGAATCTGCCATTTCCATTCTTTCCCAGCACATTCGGCATAGGGATTCCCAACTCCTCACTGGGGAAATCACTATGAGTTTCCACTCATGGGGCCAGCACAAAGAGGCAGGTGAGTGTAGGAGTTCCAGTGCCAGTGGTGGTCACCAGGGAACTGGTTTAGACTGGTGAGAAACAGAAATAAATCTGTGGTCCCTGTCAGCCCAGAACACAAGGAAATGGTTTTTCGGGTTTTTCTTCCATCCTGCTCAGGGACGTAGGAATAGGAGCAATATTTGCATTTTATTGTCTATCCTGGGTTACAAAAGCACAAGTAAGGACTTCAAAATTGCTGTCTGCATGGTGCCGGTGTTAGGAATGGTTGTCCATTGTCCTTGCCTGGAAACATGGCCATACTCATTGCCTCTACCTGCTTTCCTCATGCTGAGAGGTGCTAACACTTGTCAGGATAGGGATACTTACCCAAAAAACTCAGCAAAGCTGGACCTCAATGGGAAAAAAATTGGTAAATGCTGCTGGTGGGTCATCTGCACTGTCTTACCCTGGAAGGAACAACAATCCACAGCCCTGCAGGTGAACCTTGGCCAGCTCCAGATGAACCTTCCTGGCCCTTAAAAACAAAGCAAGGCTCATTAGTCTAAATGAGAGCCACCAAGCAGACTTTTAGGCTTCAGATCATTAAGAGGTGCTAATGGCAGCCTGCAGGCATTCTCCACCCAGACCTCTTTCATATCCTACCTTGATGCTGGTGTGAATGGTACTCTCACCTGTCTTTGCCACCTGTGACAACACTTTCACAAGCATGATCAAAAGTTCTGTGCAAATCAGTTCTGGATTGTTCTGTTTCAAGTCTGAAAAAAAAAACCAAACAAACCAAAAGGGATTTTCAATAATAAAATAACAGGGTTTTTGTTACAGCTGAGGCATGCTCTGGCCACTGCTGCCTTCTGTGATGGCACAGAGATGTCCCATCCTCTGAGCAAGCCAAGAGCACCTACCCAAAGCCACCCCACAACCATGAGAATGCACCAAAGCTGTGCTCCTCCATTTAAGGTTAAAATCACAGATTTAACTGTATCATAATTTACCACACTTGATTCTTCAATGTCCAATCTTTTCCATATTTTCAACATCCCCACATTTTTCATTTTCTTTCCCCATCACATATTCATTGGATGCTGTACAAACAAGTGTAGATTTAAAGTGTCCCTGTAACATTTTACTTATTCCGAGACTTAATAATAAAAAGAGCACTGAATAGAAAGGCTAGAGTTCAATTTCTGGGCTCTATTGCCACTTGCAAGCTGCACTCTCCCACAGCTCCTCGCTTGAAATACAGCCACCCATTCAGCTTTATGCTGCCTCTGGAGCAATAAAACTGCACTTTGCTGGAGGAATTTTAAATCGTTCTACACTAATGCAGAGATCTTTAAAAAAGAAGTCTGAAAATGTAAAAAGTGAGGGTCAAAGCAAAACTTCTGGATTTTACCAAGTCGTTAAATTTTCCAAGAAAATTTTCCTTTGCTTTCAGAAGTGAAAAGGGACTTTTATTTTTAATGAAGATTTTTATTTTAAAAGTCCCCCAGAAATATAAAACCTGTAGAATGATAAGTAAAGAAAAAAAATCTATCTGATGTAAAAATCTCCATCATATTGTGTTTAGCAATTTAGACTGCAGGAGCCTATAACTCAGACGCTGCTCCTGGGGTTGGGTCCATGTGGGATGTGTGGGCAGTTTTTGAGAGCATTCATGTGGCTGATGTGCAGCAGGATGTGACCCCCTGCTCCGAGCCGAGGGGAACGTGCATCTCGCCAGGTGCAGGAGGTTCATTATTGGAAAAGTGTCACAGTGCAATGAGCAGGGCAGGGAGGGGACATTCCCTTGTCCCTTTGCCTGTGGCTTGGTGCTTCTCTGCCAGGTGTTCGTTTTTCTCCCTGTTTTCTTTGTCTGCCTTGGATTGAGGGTCCCTGGAGGAGAGCTCACTTCTGCACTGTGCAAAGCGCCGCAGAGGCCTGGCTGCACCTGGATTTCTAGCAGGGAAATTAAGCAATTGCAAATTGTTACTCTTATTTTTTTGGCAATTTCAACGCCAAAGTTCTGTTTTTCTTCAAAGCTAAAGGTCAATGATTAATTGAAAACTTTTATTTTCTCCAAAATTATGGACTAGGGAAAGAATACAGAGGCAGTGAGCCCAATTCCACTGTGCTTTATACCTTTGTAAGGCTGAAATTACAGCTCAGTCTGTTTGTTCCAAGTCTCTGCCTGTTCCACAGCTGTTCTGGGGGCTGCAGATGCAGCACTGATTTTCTATGGATCCAGGTCCTCCCACAATCCATGCATGTATTGCCCTTCCACTTGGACCAGCTAAGCTGGACACCAGCACTCACAGCCTTGGAAGCATCTTATCTGGGGCTCAAAAGTCCTTTCAATGCAGGAGTTGATGATGCACATGGTGACAGATGGTGTGATTCTTGGGGATGTCCTGTGTAGGGCCAGGACTTGGACTTGATGATCCTCGTGGGCACCTTCCAAATCAGGATATTCTGTGATTCCATGTACAAGATGATGTGCTGAATTAAACCTTCCTGGATGAAGGTGTTGAACCTGTGAGAGATTACAAAAATCTTAGCAGACTACAGGTTTTACAGTACATTATGGACATTGCTGTGTTTTCATTATTAATGTGTCTTGAAAAATAAGATGTTTAGCTAAGCTTACTAATTCCTTGAAACTCAAATCATTTAAGCTGTCTAACCTTGTTCAGGATAATTATTTCTATCCATTATCCATCATGTTAAAAATGACAGCTCTGGGACAAGGAAGCTTTTCAAGCAAATGTTTTAAGACAGTGTTTTAGGTTGCAGGCACTAGCAAATGTTAATTAAATTAGATAAACAATGACTCAGAGTAGCTGTACAACACTAGAAAGAAAGATGGGAGGTAATGGGGGAAGGAATTTGGCAGCTCAAAGGTCAAAGCAGCTTTTTTGGAACCAAGAATCTGTCCCTCAAGTAAGTACCTTGCCTGAATTCAACAGGATGGAAGGAACTGGTGTCTTTTTACTTTTACAGCTCCAGACAGCATTTGTGTGGGCTTGCTGAGTGTGGTTCTGCCAGGGTATGTGGTCCACACTACCTGTGCAAGGCATCCTCAGGTCTGTCTGCCAGCCTTGGTGACATGATCACAATGTCCCCTAACAGCATCTTTCCCCCTGGGTTTGGTCAGTCCTGAAACTGAGGGTCCAGGCTGAGCACTGGATTGTCACATTTGGTAGCAGTCTACTGAGCTGAATCAAGCCCTTTCAAGAGCAAGGCTCTGAAGTGGCCTCCAGGTCCGGGAATCTCCTGATAATTCCTGTGACATGACCATCCTTAATCTGTACAGCAAGACAGCTAAATATTACTAGTATGTAATGCATCAGTCTTGTGTGACTCCTTTTGCAGTGTGCAATGACATTTTGAAAATCAAAGCACCAAAAAGAAAATTTTCTCCTTGTTGCATTCAAGATCCCAAATAAAATACCTGGGTTTGAGTTTGCCCTAAGAGAAGAGGCTGGAACTGAGATCACCATTTTTGCTGAGAAAGAGAGTGACTTGCTGCTGTGAGGGGCTCCTGGTGTCCCACACTGACCCAGCTCCTGCAGAATGGTGGGGCTCATCCTTTGGAAAAATTTTGGAGAGGATTTGTTCCACTGCTGAAGCTGTGGAATTTGAATAGGGAGACAGAATTCCATGAGTGCAGCAGGGGTGCATCTGCATTGGGTGGGATGAAGGGAAAAGGGAAAAAGATCACACAGCACTTTAAAAACAACTAGTGTAAAAGAGGTACATGGGACACTTATAAGTGTTAAGTCTTTTATATCTTTTAGTCAAGAAGAGAGGTTCTTATGTTTGTTCCTGAGGCTTTTTGCCCCCAGCTGCATCAGGAGGCAATGGTTCCTCTGCTCTGCAGGCTCAATCACCATCACCTGTCTGTGAAGGGAGACCTATCTGGTGCCCACAGGGAATGACCAATGCCGACTCCCGCAGTGACCAGGAAGCAAAGGCTTTGGGAATGAGTTGGCAAATAAGCCAGAGAGCTACAGCTCTCCTGAATGAAACCAGAAACTGCTCAACTATTCTAATCCCTGCACATCTCAGGTCATGCTCCTCCAAGCGTTCAGCTGACTTGCCTTTCTTTCTGGAAGCCGCAGTGCTGCAGTCCCCCACCATGTTCATCCCCAAGGAGAACCCGTGGTGCCCTCACCTTCAGCATCCCTGTGAATTCAACTAAGTGTTGGGTTTTATACCACAGAGATACCGATCTGTCCAAACTTCCTTCACCTGCTCTGATCATTTCAGCTCCTTGGGGACACACACCTCCATGCCACTGCCCAACTAATTAGTTGCTTCACTGGCTGCATTCTACAATTCTTCAGTGATGGGTCCCCATCTGACATCTTATGACATCTGATTAGTAAAGTAGGCCATGAGTTTAAGAAATATGTAATTTGGGCACCACTTGCTATTAACTGTTTACATGCTCTTGTTTGTTTGCTTGTTTTTAAGAAATTGTTACCCTTCAATGTAAATATCAAGGGAGGAGAAGAAGTTTGTGACCTGGCAATTTTACAAAGCGAGGTGCAGTGAATCTTAAGATCATTTCAATAACAAGCCCTGCAGAGGCAATAAGGGAATATATATCCTTACTGCAACACTATATATTATAGAAGTCTAGATACCAAGGCAAGATCAAAAATTGCTGCCTGTCCTGTAGTCTTGGGCCAGAACAAGATGCAAGCTAATTAATTAACTAGAATTAAGTCAAAACATCCTGTCTTCACCCCAAGTTCCCCCTGCCAACAAAGCAGAAATGAAACAATAAATAAAAACGAAGGTTTAAGTGCGCTGAGCTCTCCTCTCCAGGTTAAAAGGATGTCAGCAAGCTACAGCAGCACAGCGGTTAAATGTCGTTGAAGATCTGACCGCCTTTGGTCTGGGATTTGCTCTGCTTCAGAGCTGGTCAAACCAATCTTTCCAAAACACTGACTTCTGAACTTTTGCCAGAGGTGCCTCTCTCCGGTGACCAAGCAAATGACATGTTAGACCTGTCAGTTCAGAATAAGCAGAAAAGTGTGCACCCACCATGGGGAGGGCATTTAAAGGCACAGGGCTTCCTTTGCTGGGTGAGGTGGAGGCCTTGCTTATGTACCTGGAGGCTTAGGAACACTTGGAGAGAGCAGTGGGACCCCATCACAGTGGGATGGAGACAGTTACCCCAGTTTTAAAATCTATTTTTCTTAAAAGACAGAGCCCTGCTCTTGCAGGATGATGCACAATCTGATTTCAGGGAGGCCCAAAAGATAAAGGGTGGGAAAGAATAAAAACCAAGCTGCTACCAAAAAGAAATGAGAGGGAAAAACCTTACAGATTTTTTGATCACACAGAGGCCACTCCTAGCTAAGGATTTAGTAATTTCTTGTCTAAGCCACTCTTGACAACATGTTCAGCCTTCCTGATAATTTTGAGGGAACTGCAACCACTGGTAACACAGTTATGGGCACAATACTGTAGTGGTTAGTCCAGAATTTGTAAGACACAAGCAGTCAACAGAAACCACAAATCCTGGTTTTAGCACCATGGATTAGAGGTAGAAACACAGACAACTTGTGCTCCTCTTGAACCAAACAGTCCAGTGGAATACAGCAAAGTCTTTCTTTACTCCTTTGAACAAACTCTTCTAAAGAATTCCCCTCTAATACATATTAGTAAACAAGTGTCTGCATGAACTTCTGGTGTCAGATCAGGATAGCTGGACTGCTCTAGCTGGGAAGCTGAACATTTGTTTTGCTGTGACCTGTAGTCCAGCCTAGCACAAACTGGACTCATACCAGTCCCACAGCTGAAATGGTTCTGCTGCCACCAACCTGAGGTCTCATCCCATCCATGGAGAAGAAAATGATCCGTCCTCCATCAATCCGTCCATCCATGCTCTCTGTATTTATTATTTATTACAGTCACTTAGATTGGCATTGCCATCTCACCTGCAAGAAGCAGGTCCAGACAAAAGTCCGAGCCTGTGCCTTCACCCTGGGGCATAAAATCAGCCAAGATGTGTCTCCATCTCTCTGAATATTTGTATACAGCTGGGGGTAAGTAGGCTCAGTGCTGGCAAGGCATTGAAAACAAACATCTCTCTTTTTCACCATACGCAATCATGCCAGTACCAGGATTAGGTTCCAATGCTGAGTCAAGACATCCTGAGAGGTTCACCACAGGTAGGAGAAGTTGAACTCAAGTAGACAGGAGATGTCAGTATGCAGAGGAGAGAATTTGAAGTAGGTGTCCAAAGCACGCATTCAGATTTGAGCTTCTATAGAAAAAATAGAAAAAAAAAAAAAAAAGAGTAGAATCCACAAGTACATTCAGCTCTCTCATAGCAGCAATTATCACTTCCAACCATCCCCAGTTGGCTGGGAGACTGCATCCCATCCTGGCAGATACTGACCTGGCCTTAGTTTTTCACACCTTGGTCACTTGGCTGTATTACAGCAAACCGATATACCTGGGCATGAAGCCTGCAACACTTAGGAAACTCCAAACAGTACAAAATGTTACAGAAAACCTCTTCAGTGACACTCTCTGCCACAAATACATCACAGCTATCCTCAACTGTCTACAATAGCTTCACAATTTTAATTTGGAGACATGTTCAAGTTTTTAAAACTTTTCTTTCTGATGCTCCTCGGCCTGAAGTTAGGATATATGAAAAACTATGTGAAACTATTAGATAAAAATCATGGACAAGAAACACGCTTCTTTGTTGCAGTGGAAACCCTTACAGCAGGTGTAAAGCTTGTCTAAGTGGGAGACTGAACTTTTGCATGAGCATGGTATGAACTTGCTTAATCATGGATGATTTTGTGTGTGCTGTAAACAGGAGTCATCCCCCTCTCTCAGCCAAGAACACTTGTAATTGCTTGATGAATATGTAGTATAAAAATAAATAAATCAGAAAAGCTCTGCAGCAAGGCACTGAGCTCTCCTCCGGCATGGATTCAGTTGCAGGTATTCCTCTTACTGGTGTTCCAGGCTCACACAGACCCTCCCCTCACTCAACTCAGATACAAGTAAGCAAATAAGTGAGTTGCAGGCTGCTGAGACAGTCAGCAAGATGCCATCAAAGGGAGTTCCCAAATGATCTGTTTTCTGCATCTCTCTGTAACCAGAATCGACAGTAAGTAAATTTTTAGTTATTTGAGATGAAAAACAACTACACTGCTACAGTTGTTTAAACCCAATAGGGGTGGTTACGTCTCATCACATTCAGATCTCTCTCCTCCCAGATCTAAAGAGTTTGAGCAAAAATCAAACAATCCTGTGTGTAATGTCAGGAAAACTATGGATATTAGCAAGATGTAGGTGACTCATGATAACACCCTTGTGTTTACATTTGAGTTCTTGATTTGCCTGAATAATGACAGTAAAAAAGAGAAGCCTTCACCTTAGATTTCCAGGACCTGGCTGACACAAAGAGGAGGGGAATACTTTTTTCCTAGTAAGTTTGCAAGACTCCTAAAGCGGAAATGTCTTTTTTCAGAGAAAGTTGCTTTTGTTCAGTGGTAAACGTATATGTTTGGTCAGAGTTTTGGCAAACAACTCCCGCTACTTTTTGTCCCATGTAAGCCTTTTACGTCATGCCCTAGAAGAAACAACAGCTGTTAATTATTTATCAGCTGATGAGCACTGGCCTGTTAATTGCAAAACATTATGAAATAGATGGGGCAGAAAAGCTTGACATGCATGCAAGCAGAGGATTTTGCTCTGCTTTGTATGTGATTTGATTAAATAAGCAATTTTATGACTCTGCTTAGCTTACAGGAAACACCTTCACCAGTGACTTGATCTTGGAAACTGTAACTGGCTCACAATCACCACGTAAGTTTACTAGAAATTAGAAGATTTTTCAGACTTCTAAGTCTTTTTGTGCCCCTATCACAACCCTAATCCATATGGAAGATGAGATCTCTCCAATCTCCAGCATATGTTGCTTTGACCCAAAATGGTTAGAGTTCCTTCAGAAGAGGAAGTGCTAATGAGCAAGGAGAAGACCACAGGATCCAATCTTCTGCATCAGTCTCAACATCATACTCTTGTCATTCAATTCTACTGAGTGTTACATCAGAAGACCACTGTACACAGGTCCCACTTCATTACAGGTTCTACTGGCTTCTTTTTTTGGTCTGCTGAAAAGAAAACCTCACTTGACTTTGTACCAACGGAATAAAAGTTTCCAATTTTCCTACCGCATCCCTCGTGCCAATGGAGTGTTTCATCCTATTAAATTGGCCCCAGTGTACAACAGTGTCTTTCATATACAAATGGCTATACCAGGGCAAGGAGAAAATATAAACAAAAGTGTTTTTGAGAGGCTGTGCCAGGTGAAGGATGTCTGGGCAGGACTCCCGTGCCATTGTTCAGTGCAGGCACTCGGATATGTGTGAGCATCAGTGGTCTGATTTTAGCATTGAAACAATTTGCTCCAGTTGCCATCACTGCTCCATTCCCAGCACTTGGCCTCATCCTCTTGGTGGCCTTCAAACATCACAGATTCACAGATTTGGGGCATGACAAGGGGAATCTTGTTTTTTCACTCTGATCACTGATGCATTGTCTCCTTCCCTTTTTAAAAAGGAAGGCGATTTTCTGTGACGAACTCAGACATCCCAAGAGGCCAGCGCTCATCGACTGACTCGTGAGGTGGATCTTAAACCGGTGCACATTTGAGTAGGTTAATTGGATTAAACAGAGCCTTGCTGATGCACACCAGCTGAGAAGAGGACTAGAGGAAGGGATTTGAGAGGATTTAGGAGCTGTCCCAACTGTGAAATGCTTCAAAGTTTGGTTCACAGACAGGCAAAGGAGAGAACAGACTGGCACTATGTGTACCAAAATTAAAAACAGCCCCAAAGGTGGTGAGACACTTCCACCAGGATTTTGTCCTATTTCATGGACTTCTTGTGCCAGTTACAAACCACTCCATATTCCAGCATCCAAACTATTGGAAAGAGCAAGAAATTTTGTACTCTAACCAGCTGCTTGCAGTGCTCACTAGAGAAACTTCTCTCACTTCCATTGCATTTTGGTACTACAACACTTTGGGTCAGCAGCTTCCAATGAAAAGCTTTTAAGCTTTTCTGAAAGTCATACCAAGCCATACCCAACTCCAAAAGAAAACAAGAAAAACCCAAACCAGATGTATGTAAGCTTGGACTTAAGAAACAGGGAAGGGTGGAGACAGTGTGCTTGTTGCTTTTTACTCTAAATAGCAACAGGAAGCCCTACAAACCCTGAATTAAAAATGAAATAAACTTTCAATGCAGGTTGTGGGACCAACAGTTTACACAGGAAGGCAATATTCATGTTTAACAGTCTGAAAATGAGACAGGTTTACGCTACACAGAAAATAAACTAAACCCTTGGAACGACCATCTTGGAAGGTTTCGGCTCCAAGTCAGAGCAACATTTCAGTGTACAATGAAGGTGTGAGTGCAAGGAGGCCAAAGATCCTCCAGCTGGGACCCAAGGGCTGGGAAACAGGGGCCAAGTCCATTCCTCTCACCACGAAGCCAAGGTCAGCCTTGACTGAACAAAGGATGCAGGAAGGGGGCCATAATTCACAAAATCATTTAAATGGTTAAATGGGCTACACATGTGGCAGAGTGCTCCTGGAGTGACGAATTTAGAGTGCTGTATGCTGTTTAAATAATAAATGATGTATTTTTTTCTTTTCTTTTTTTTTTACAGGACTTGTACAGCCTGTAAAGTGTCTTCAAGTATAGAAAATTCCCAATTGCTCTAAGTCTCAAATCACCGTGACCACTGGGCTTTGGCCAGCTAAACCAAAGCAGAACTGGGACAAAAATGAAAGTGCACTTACAAAAATACCAACCACCTTCACCAATATCCACCATTTAGATATCCCCAAACTCTTTCCTAACGGCATCTGATCTAAGAGGGGCTTGAACTCTGGTTTCATAGGTACTGCTTGGATCTCTGAATGCTCCTCATGTTCTTAATCACGTCTGCTCCAGAGATGAGGCTATGAATAATTAACTATGCCTCCAACATTACAGTCATAGATTATGGTGGTGGTGACTTGTGGACTGCCATGCGCAACATAAACCATTTAGGAAACTCTGTTATCCACTTTCCCTTTATATTTGTCTTGCAATCACTTACCGCTTAAAAGGGTAAATCTTTCATAGCTTTAATTAAAGCATTTAAAATAATTTACACTGAAATTGTATGTGCTTGGGTCTGTCAAAATTGATGCTTTAATAACATGTCATCCCTTTTTTCGATTGCCCTGAAATCTGTTAAAATTACCACTAATCTAATTGGGAACAAAGTTGTCAAATGCATGCAGCTCTGACAGTTTGTCTTTCTGCAAACTGCCGACAGATTGCAAGTTACGCATGTGTTGAGCAGATGGGTAAGTTAAAAGGAACACAAAAAAAAGCAATTTATTAAATCACCTGGAACCAGCAGCTCCATTCCAAAAATAGTGAGAATGAAATATAGCAAGAGCTAGGAGAGTTGGCACTGGAATATGCCAGAAGGTACCAGTTACAAAACAAGATAAACATTTTGAGAAGCCTCAGCTGTGTTGCAGAATAATGAGGCGTTATTTAACCCGATATAGATTACCAGCAGAAATTAATTTAGGGTGCAGGGTTTTGTGAGAGTGTGTGAGTGTGTGAGTGTGTGAGTGTGTGTGTGAGTGTGGGGGTTTTTTAAAAAGGATTTTTTTTAATCCCTGTGTTTTAACTCCTTCATGTCTGAAAGAAAAGTTCCCCATCTATTTTCCTGAATCCCAGTCTCCCTGCAGAGCTGTTGGACCCGCTGTACACTCGTATGGTGGAGGCAGCCAGCGGGTGCGCTCTCCTTTGGCTTCATCTTACATTCTCCTTTTCACAGGCTTCTCCCTCATATCTGAGGGAGGCCAAGGTTGCACGATCCTCGCACACAGCTTGGCCACTGACACCCTTGGGCTGTGCAAGTCCCCTACCTGCCCATAAATCCCATGTTTTGGAAGGAATTATGAAGAGGAAAAAAGGCAGAGATGGCACCCTGCAGGGACAACTGGCCCATCCACTCAAGTTCTACCCTTCACAATCCATTCCTTGGTCCTGCTGCTGCTCCTCTGCTCTCTGCCCCCACAAGCAGCAGGAAATGGAGACACACACTCCACGGCCATTGCATGGGTCCAATCCTCCTCATACGTGTTCCTCTGCCCTGGGGACACACCTTGGGCTGTATTTATTCAGAAAAAACAGATTTCATTCCTGGTTACTCTGTAAGCACTACTCTGTTCAGCAGCATTTATTATTAAAGAACAAGACCAAGATTAAAACCAGTGCAGAAGCACTGGATAAGCACGATTCACCCACTGAGACCAGCATGGAGGACACTGGGATGAAGATGTTTGTGTGCTTCCCCTGGTTCAGTGCCAGCTCAGAGAGAGGGATGACGGCATGAGGCTTCCCTGGCTCACACTGATTTTTGGTGGAAGCCCTCTGATTGGGGATGATGTGAACAGGGAGAGGCTGCTGTACCTTGGGGCCCTGTGGTCCCATGCATAGTTTTGCCAAAAGACCCAAACCAAATCCTGCCCACAGCATCCAGGTGGGCAAAAGAGAGAGAGGACAAACAAGTTTTGAGCTACAGCATCAGCTTGGTTCAATGAAATATTCCCTAGTGCCACAAAAAAAAAAAAAAAAGAGATGAGCTCCCATGACCACAAAGTACATTAGGAAAGAGACTCTCTCAGCAACTTTATGAACTAAGTTTATAAGCCACAGTTTAAATGGCTATGGCATCATTTCAGCAAATGGAGATATCCTGATTTAAACCAGCTGACAAACCAGCCCATAACACAAGGCAATAGGTACCCCTTCCCAGTGAGCAGGGAGCTGGGGCCGTTTCATAATGTGTTCAGGGAGGAGAGAAGATCATAAAAAGAATTGCAAATGGGAGGTTACACGCAGAATTGCTTCTCCCTTCTTTTTTTATTTTTTTCTTTTAACAAAGGAATAAGCATTTTGACCCCTTCTTTCCCACAGAAAACTCAAGGAGGAAAGTCTGCCCAATATCTACCATTTAAAGATGTCCTAACATATTGGTGTGAAGATGGATGAGCTGCTCTTCTGCAAAAGCAATGGCATTCCTTGTATAAAATTCAAATTTTTAAGTCTCAATGAACAAGAAAGATGAAAATCTAGCCCTAGGTAACATTACTGCACTCAACATGACACCAGGCAAAGTATGATCCTTAATGCAAGATTAAAAGGATGTAACATAAACCAGCTAAGAAGCATGATGGGCCTGGTGCTGGAATGATCTCCAAGTAGTTTAAATTGTCACTAACTCTATGAAGACAAATGAAAAAATAAAATATGAAAGTGGAGTGAAAATATTTGAGATATTTCAAGCAAGGCTGGGTCAGCCCCTGCATTCCTGAGCTGCTGCACAGAGCAGGGATGGAGGCAGAAGGTGCTATTAAACATTTCTGCCTAAACATCCAAAAACCAGAGCTTTCCTGATCCCTGTTTGGCTGGCCTCCCCACAGCTGGTCTGTGGCAACCATCACAGGGAAGTAACATCTCTGCCTTGTCCCAGGGTACTTCCCTAGAGCTCCTTCCCTCTTCTTTGCCCTCCTCCTTGTGCAGTGTGTGGGGTCACAGATGTTGGCCCTCACTTTTCTTTCTCCTTTCACTGCAATTTAAATGGACATTTTTTCCCCCCTCATATCCAAGTGGGTCATCATTTAGAGTCTGTGATTTATTTAATGGTGGTTTTAACCCCACTTAGAAATAGGCTGCTTTCATGATTTATTGATTCTTTCTTCCCCTTGTTAATTTGACTCATTTCTTAGGAAATTATTCATAGTTAATCATGGTAAGAATAAAATTAGTTATAGTGCCCACTTTGCTGCAAAGGGAGTGTAAATAACTTTTAAACCAAATCAGAAAGAAAAACATGTTAAAGAAAAAAAAAAGAAGAAGAAAAAAGAAGAAGCCAGAAGAATATAAAAAGATGATGATCATCTGAAGGGGGCAGTAAATTAAACCTCTCCACTGTTACTGGTTGGTGGAAGGCACAAATTTACATTCCACAGGAGCACGGCTTTTACAGCAGGCTCTCCTCAATTGAATTTGCCATGTCTTCTGGGAAACACACCATTTGGAAGATAAAATCTCCCACCACTCCACCACCACTGCCACCATTCAGAAGATTAAAAAACCCCGCCAACTCTGTTGTGTGCCTTTTGTGCCCACTAGAGGAATGTAAAACCATTATATTTAAGTATCATAATGGCCAACATATGCTTTTTCTTAGAAATGACACCACCATCTGGATTAAGTTCTCCTGATCATTTCAGACAATGTTACGATTATTATTTTTTTTTTCCCCTTCAGGAGAACGAACTGCCCAGAAAGCAACAACAGTCGCAGATGCGTAATTTTTGCTTTTCCACCGCTGGCATCTTTGAGAAACATGGTAAATTCTTTATATGTACTTAAATTGTTTGATTTCACTTGCTAATTGGTATGAAAGCCTACCTGGTTACACCCCAATCCTAAGCCTGTGAGACTCTATTGCCTTTGGCCATACAACTTCACCATTACAGTTAATAAAGTATGTAATTGCTGTAATGATAAAATTACATCGTGTTACTGTTTGCAGCAGCCTCTTCCCTACAACCACATCAGTCATTAAATATTGCACCAACTGGTATGAGGAGAAGGAGAGGCAGACTTAACCCTTCCCTGGATGAGGGATTTCAGCACACTGGTGAGCAAAGGGGAGGTGTTCTCACCTGAGTGCCTCCTTACCGGCCCCATGGCTATTGTCGTGGACGTCGGAGACCTTCTGGGCCACCACATCCAACTGGCTGTAACTGGAAATGGGCACGCCGGGATAATTGATGTGCTCAATCTGACCATGCACAGGTGGCAGGGAGACGGCATACAGCAGCTTCTCGGGTTTGCTAGTGCCATCTGTTGCCACAGGAACATCTGTCGTCAAGGTCACCCTGTCACCCTCTGTTAAAGTTACAGGTTTGGCGAGTAGAACAATGTCACCTAAAAAAAATGAAATGAGTAAAAGGGGAAACCAACGCGAGAGAAATTGAAAAGGGGAGTATTCCTTTTTACATCCCAGACCAGGAGAGAATAAGGTAAAAGTGAGCCCTTCTGTTCAGGGCAAGGAGAAGAATGTTATCCAAATAGGCTGGGAAAATATTTTTGCTTTGGGTTTTAGAGGCAGACAGGACATTTACAACAGAAAAATCTGCAGAGCAATCTCATTTGTTTTCAAATATGCCCCACAGAGAGTCTCACTTAAAGGCTGATGCTAAATGGAATCACAAGATTTTTAATCTAACCTCAGCATGGCTGAGTTTTTAGAGGAGCCCGTATTTTTATCTGGCTGTGTGATTTGTCCAAAATATTGAAGCCAGCTTTGATTTTCTGTTTGGGCAGAGAGAATGACCCAGTTGTTTAGAAAGAACAATTATGTTAATAGATCCAAACGAGCCAATGGACAGGACGCGTTAATGAACTGAGCGTTGAGCACAAGCGCTGTGTTTTAAGCCGATAGTGGTGCTGTAACCTCAGCAACAGAGGTTCTGACTCCATTAGATTTATTTATGAGGAGCTCCACTGCATCGGCCAAGGGCCAGGGCAATTTTCACTTGTACAAAGGAGTAGCCCCAGAAAATTGAGGTTGCTGGAAAGATGAACTGGTCTTCTCAGAAGAGGAGTAGCAATGATTTACCTCGTCATATCCACTTCACCCTTTTCTATCATAGCCCTACTTGTTTTTAAAAACATATCTAAATCAGCGTGGCAGCACAAGGGTTGATCTGCAAAAGGCAGAAGCAGAGACAAGTTTTTATCAGAGGATGTTGCAAGAGCAAGAGAATAATGTCAATCAGTTTCCATTGCTGTCCGTCAGCCTGCTGATGACAATATACAATAGTGGCATTTCTAGCCTGGGCTCCATGGGAGCTTTTTTCTGTTTCTTGTCTGTTATGTTGCCAACTGAGTTTTAAAAACAACAGGTTCCTTATTAAGTGGAGAAGGCTGCCAGCAACATTTGAGTAGAGCGGTTGTCAGGGCTTGGGGGGATTTAAAATTTTATTTCCACAACAAAATGTGCACCAATTTCCATGCTTTTGGCCCCATTTGATGACTCATTTTTGCTATTAACTCATTTAACTCCACTTTTCCCATGCAGATAGCAGGGCAAATGAAAAGTGTGGCTGAGAATTGACACATTCAAGAAGTGACTGTTATCTGGGAAAATTAGTCTAAGACATCTTAGTCATTCAAAATATAAATACAATTAGCTAGCTTACCTTCATATAACAAAAATTGTAATTTTGTTTGAGAAAAAGCAACAAAAAGGAAAATAACCAACCCCTTCACCAGCACAAGCAGCATTATCAGATCTCACCAGTCTTGGAGCTTTTAGAAAAATAGTTTGTGCTGTGTTGGAGAAGAAATTGGGTGTTTTCTACTTTTTGGTTGCACCTTTGAACTACCCTAAATTTGTATAAAATGTCACTGAATGGGGACTTCTTTTCAGACTGTTTCCAAAAGTAATCTGACATCAAGAAGGAGTGCAGAGGGAGGACCTGAGAAGGCAAAGGACAGGACAACACTGCAGGAAACAGCCAGAAATGCAGGACATTGACCTGCTGTACAATCTGCCCAAGGGTTACAGGAGCCCACAGCCAAGCCCAGGCTGATTAAGTAGATCCAGTGCTCATGCTGACTCATTTTCTTTACAAGATATCTAAACAAATAAGATAAAATAAAGAGGCAACGGTGAAATAGGCAAGTGCAGGTGATTCAAATTATCTTTGCCCATGTAGAAAAAAGGGCCAAGTTTCCCACAGCAGCTTGGAAGTCTTTTTGCCCCAAGCCCCATGATATAGAGAAGACCCTCCTGATCAGTCCTTTGACCAGCCAGTTATGACCCCTCCTCGCATTACATTGAAGGAAGAATCACACTCCTTATGGCCCTAACTATGAGCTTAAGGATGAAGCCTTCAAGCCTTTTCTTAACTCAAAGTGATCCAAGTACAAACCCAAATTGGGATGTCAGCCACCAACCAGTACATTCTGGCTACCATGAAGGAGATATTATTTAAAATAATCACAGAGTCCTAGAGTGCTTTGGGTTGGAAGGGACTTTAAAGACCATCTTGTTCCAATCCTCCTGCTGTGGGCAGGGACATCTTTCACTCTCCCAGGTTGCTCCAAGCCCTGTCCAACCTGGTCTTGGACACTTCCAGGGATCAGCAATCCACAGCTTCTCTGGGCAACCTGAGCCAGGGCCTCACCACTCTCACAGGGAAGAATTTTTCCCTAATATCTAACCCTTCCCTCTGTCAGTGTGAAGCCATTCCCCCTTAAGCTGTCAGTACATGCCTTAGTGAAAATTCCCTCTCCAGCTCTCCTGTAGCCCCTTTAGGTACTGGAAAGCTGCTATAAATAACAAAAAAGTTCCCCAGTTTATATCAATAATTCAAAGAATAAATAAATGCTCATCTGATCTTCTGGGTAGCCTGATTATTTTCTTTCTTTCTCTTTTCAGTCCAATACCCATCATGGTCAGGTCAAAGCCCTCTAAGCCTATGTGACACATGACAAGAAGACACGTACATCTGAAGTTGTTCATCTAGCAGCAACATTTGGCCTTAATATGTTCATTTTTTTATAGACTCTAGGAAAAAAGCCACAAAGCACTTTCAGATATAAAGAAAAAAAAAAAATAAAAAGCAGACTCCAACTGGTAGGAAGGGTGAAACTCCATGACCTCAGCAGCCTGAGCGGTCAGCAGCATCCCCCGCACGCTCCTCAGGGCCACGCCAGCTCCCTGCCTTGTGAGGCTGGTGAAGCCACTCGGATTTTTTTTTTTATTCACTTGCTTAAATGTCGTAGGCTTGAAAGTTTGACTTGAAATATAACATCAGTGGGTTTGTGGTAAAAGCAGCAGAAAGGATAGGATGACAGGCGGGGCAGAGGGGACTGATTGAAAGCAGGTGTGGAGGAGGAAGATGGGAGGAGGAGAAAGAGGAAAACATGACTGAGTAAGTAAATTCAATGTTATACATATTGAAAAAGAGCACCCATATATAGAGCACCCACCTGTGCTCACTTCTTTTGAACATTGTTTTCTTAACATAAAACAAGAGATAGGCTTTAAAATCAGGCGACCAAAACAAGGCACAGCGTGGCATGTGCTGCTCCCACAGAGGTGGCCGTGGCAGGAGTGCAGGGCAGGAGTTCTCCACGGTGTTTAACTCCCCACTGGAATGTTCTGGGCTCTTAGGGGAAGAATAGCTCATGTAGGGTTGAAGGTGGGCTTGGTTTCTTGCTGCAGGGGGCATCTTGTATTTATATCTGTAAACACACATAGAAATAATAAAATATAGCGGAGCTCAATCATAGAATCATAGAATATTCTGAGCTGGAAAGGACTCACCAGGATCATCATCATCATCCAACTCCTGGCCACGCACAGGAGAGCCCTAAGATCACACCATGTGCCTGAGAGCAGTGTCTAAGTGTTTCTTGAGCTCTGGCAGGCTTGATGCTGTGACTGCTATCCTGGGGAGCCTGTCCCAGTCCCAACTACCCGCTGAGTGAAAAACATTTTCCTAATAACCAGCCTAAACCTCCCCTGACCCAGCTTCATGCCCTCGGGTCCTGTCACTGGGCACCAGAGAGAAGAGATCGGTGCCAGTCCCTGTGCTTCCCCTCATGAGGAAGTTGTAGACAGCTATAAGGTCTCTCCTCTATGTTTCACTAGTTCGGCCTCTTGAGCATCCTCATCATGTTCATTTGACCACTACACACAGTACAGCTTTCTTCCCTTAACTAAACACATCCTCAAGCAAAAAAAAATTTCCCCCTTGTAAGGGGAAGGAAATTCCCAGGAAGAAAAATTAAAAATTACAACACATTATTGACCATATGAAGCTTTAGGGAGGCTGGTGAACCTCTTCCTGTCTCCACACATGCATACACCATCCCAATTCCGTACAGTTTCACCTATTTTTTTACTGCATTTTTACTTGATTATACATATTATTGTCTCATTAACTGCAAACCTTTCCAGAGCGCTGAAAAGGAGAGAGCATTAAAATACACTGAAAAGTCCTGCAGCTCAATTAACACACACCAGGGGGTTCAAGGGGAGGGGAAGAGGGGTGTGGGGGTCAGCTCCAATTATAAAAGGCAAACTTATTTTTTTTTTTTTTTTTTTGGTAATATCAGCTAATTAGACTTTGACAACCAATTAGCAGATTTTTAGCTTTGCTGAGAATCAAGTTAGCACCGAGAAATGAGAAGGCAAGTAAACCAAACATGCAAAATGCTCCTCTTGTACCACAAACAGGCTGTCCTAAAGAAAAAAATATGCCCAGGGCCAGATCCTGCTCCTGGATTTATAGCCCTTTCAGCTGGCTGTCACGCCAGTTACTCGCAGGTGTAAATTGAGTGTAGGACTTGGCCTGCAAACTTAGGCTCACCATAACTCATGCAAACTCACAGCAGAGAAGGGCTCTCCAGCCTCCTTGCAAGGTTACATTTTAACTTTTAATAACCTTTTTTTTTCTATTTTTTTTCCCCCTACCAACCATGAAGTACCCAGATGATTATTTAGGATTAATGGATTATCAAAAGTGCCAGTTGGCACACTCCTGCTAAAGAGGAAAAAAAAAAGGGGGGTGGGGGGGAAGTGTAACAAATGCAGCTGTTTACTAATAAATAAAGCCTCAGCTGTAACAGAAATAAATTAGATGCATTTAATTGGTCGACTGCAAACCTCCTCTCTTTATTACAATGCTGCTTCTTGTTATTTTATGATGTCAGGGTAGATGGCAGACTGACAGAGTGTTTATGAATCACAGTTTGCAGATGGCACTCCTGGTTTTTCGGCAGTTATGAGCACAAGTAGCATGAGGACTCAATAGAGGGTTTTTGCCAGGGAGGACCCCCTGAGAATTAGCCGCCTTCATTTCTCTGGTGCCAATCTCCCCCTGACAGGAGCACTATTTCACAAAACCTACATTCAATAAATTATACTCGCCTGGCAAGAACTTGGAAATATTTAACACTCGGAGGATACCAGCGTCTCAATTTAATTTCTATTCATTTCCAGAGGACGCCAGGCACTACTTGGAACAGCCCTGGTTTGTGTGCATGCGCATGTGTTTCCCCCCTCCCCAGCTAAAAAGAAAATATAAAATATAATGGTCTCTGCAGCCAGGAATATCTCACCCTGCCTTCAAAATGACTTCGAGTCTCCCGAGGACAGTTTACGGTCTCGTGCCCTGGTCCTCCCAAGTTGCCCTGCCTAATGACAGCTTTGTAATCCAGTTGGGAAATAATCTCACATGGCTGCACTTGGAGCTCATGAGCTGTAAAACTTCTGGATTGAACTCCTTCACCTGGTCACTTCAGCGAGCTACAAGCAAATGCGATGAGGGATGTGGTCATAATTGTCAACAGATTTGTAAATTTGTGTCATTAGTTATGCGCATAATGGATTTTATTCTAATGAGCTTGTTCATAAGAATGCCAGGAGGACTTGGCCCCTTTGGAGGAAATAAACTACAAACTTTGCCTATGCATTTTAAAACACATCAGTGCCACATGAAGGAGAAAAAGAAATGTTTCCTCTCCTTTCAGCGCACTGCAGTTTTCACTTAGCTGAACCTGATGCAATAAGCTATGGCTCCTTTTACTGCTGTAAACTCATTTCCTACCTTTCCTGGGATTTCTCAGAGATACACAGACATTTTCAGATGGGGACATGTTTTTTCCTTTCATTGAATAAAACTGGAAACTATCACAACTCTTTAGGCTTAAGATACCTGTGTGGAAATATGAAAGGCAGCCCTTGTCCATACTCTCCCAAATTAAATTTATTCCAGGGCACAACATTGTCAAAGCTGCTACAGCCTGAAAACCAGAGTATTTCTCCCTCCCAACTCAGCTACAACACTATGGTGCTCAGGGGGTCAGTCAACAGCACCCGATACACATGGAAGAACAATAAAACTAAGTATTATTAAATCAGGGGTTTATTATATTTATTACTATTAAATGTATTCTTATTAAATCTAGTTTTAGCATAAGACTTGTTCTCCAGAGACAAAGAATGAGGCTTCTAGGCTTGTTCTTTGGGGAAATCTACTCCTGCTTTTCTTTGAAACAACCTGGATATTTTTATTGAGTGCATGAACTGAGCAAAGAAGCAGACTAGCCCATGGAAACCTACTGGCACCTTTGCCAAAATGATGTTCTCCGCGTGCCCAGCGGAGCCCTCTTCCCTTGCTCTCCCTCCTCTCTCTCTCTGATCCTGCTTTTCAGCCAACCACACATAAAAATCTCCGGCATGTGCCAAGTACTACAGATGGGTCCATTGTAGCACACCCTAATGTTCATAGCTGACACCCAGGTGTTACAGTTTGTACTTGCTCGCTAGCCAGACAGTGGCTGTGTGCCAAGGGGAAGGCACAAAGCACTCAGATACCGTGCTGAAAAGCTATATAAGAGAGACTTTAAGGGACAGAAGTGCAGGTAAGAGGCTAAGCAAAAGCAAGAGGAGACCTCTCCACCAGCAAACACCTCCCTCTGCTGCGCATCCAGTCTCCCGTCCTGTCCCCATAAAGCTCTGATTTATTGTTGGATTCTATCCAAGCATCCCTGTTCCCCTGACCTTATCCACTGTCACACCAGCTCGTTTCAAACCTACTGCTGATCTGCAAGTTATTTCAGGTCTGGCTAACAATGAAGTGACTTATTTAAAAGATGTGGACAGAGGGAGAACGGGCTGTCCATTTCTGATTTGCTCATCCCACCTGGGTTATGGACACTGCCTGCACAGAATCTGAATGTGTAAGGAGTAGAGCTTCTGAAATCACACCAACCCTCTGTCTGCATGTATTTGAGTGGCCTGGAGAGTATTTACGAGCCCTTCCTATTTAATAGCAGTAGCTGGAAAGGGTTAACACCAGTATCCTATTTTCTCTTCCATTTTCCCCTCCCAGGAGCCTACTCCCCTTCCAGCCTAATTTCCTTCAGTTTAATTAATTTTCAGTAATCACAAGTCTAGACACCACAAGCAGCAGCTTCACACCCCAGGTGACACGGTAACGCTCGCAGCGGATGGGCAAAGGGACGCGGTGTGGTTTCATGCACCAGCCCCCCGCACGGAGCCAGAGCTGCCCACGTCTCAGCTAAGCCCTTTTTGCAGAACAAACAATTTTTTGGAGAACAAATGCTTTTAAGGATTCAGGTGCAGGGAGCTTTTCGACCATCTGGCTGGCGGGGGCTCCCCAGCTGTCTGCAGCGGGTGCGTTCGGAGCAGCACGTACGAGCAGGGTCCAACTCTTCGGAGACGTGCCAAACCTGTGACACATGTGGAGAGCAACTGTGCAGCGCTGGCTCTCTCCAGAAAGCCTTGGATCAGCGGTGTGTGGGCTATAAAGCCATGCACCATGCATATGCTGTGGCCCAGGCAGGGTTTCTGGAGGGCTGGCAGCCCTTGCTGACACAATCAGAGGTACAGGGCCGACATGCACCTGCTATGTGACTCCATACCCTTCTACTCAGGGTAAATCCAGAGGTTCTCACTTTTTAGATAAAATTTCAGAAAGGTAAAAAGAGAAAAGGGCAAGAGCAGCTCCGATGGCCCTTAGGAGGTCACCCTTTATTGACTATTTGTATTTGCTACCCATGGCAAAGCAAGAAAAATTATGAGGTGTCAGGAAGGCAAGTCAGGAAATAGTAGCAATCTCTTGGGAATACACAGAGATGAAACACTTGAGACATGCACAGGAAGAGCAGGACAGAAATACCCCTAGGAGAACAGGGGAATGATGTCACTAGAGCATGGAGGAGCAGAAATGAACACGACATTGCTTTGTGCATTATAACTGCACCTTTTTCAACCCAGAACTATTCAACAAAAGATAGGATGTGGTAGTTAGTGCCATTCTCTAGTTGACAGGGTGGTGGTAAATCAAGGTTTGGACTCATAATCTCAAAGGTCCTTTTCCAACCTAAATAATTTTGTGATTTATAAATCCCCCGGCTGAAGCATCTCCTAGGGCTGCCACCATCTATTGGTTTTCCATGCATTAATATGGATTATTTTGCTTTCTGACACTAACAGTCACTGATGGCTCTTGCACTATTCCCCACTCATGAGCTCCAGAAAACACTCGGTGGTTTTTGAGGAACTTGCACATATTGGAAATTAATCCCACAGCACATGAGAATGAATTTGGGATTCAAAGAGAAAGCTAACACCCACCAGCCCTAGTAGCTGCTGCTTACACAGAGGCTCCGGACCAATTTTTAGCCCTATAAAAAGCACTCATTTTAAAACACACAAAATTGGACCAACTGATAGCCAGCCAACTTTTGGTATAATCTCTCTTTCAATCTAACGCCAGTAAAGAAAGAAAAAGAATACTAATGAAGGCGCTTGACAGAAAGGACAGTTAGTTCATGCATGCATTAGTGAACAGCTATGGTGTGTGAAAAAAAACCCTTCCTATCCTTTGGATGCAGAATATCACTGCTAAAATATTTCCCCACCCTCAGCCCAGTCTGGGATTTAGTACTGGTATTTACTGAGCACAGTCCAGAGGGCTCTCTTTCCCAGCCCCTTCTGAAGATTTCCACCTTCACTAGGACCGAGCAGGATGAAAGCCAGCCCTTGCTTGGCCCTCCCTGTAAAGCCTGGTCCTTATTAAAGATTATTGCTCACAAATTGCTGGCTTGCAGCAGGGCAAGCTCTGCTGCATCCCGAGCCCTCACAGCTTGTATTTAACTCCCACACAACCTGTGTATTCAGGTTGGTAGCACGAAGCCTCCCTCAGAGGGTCACTTCCTTCCTCTTCTGAAATTAATTACTCCACAGATCTGTTGGCTGGGCACAGACATTCCTATGGAGAGAAAGTAAATATTTCATCCTGTTTCTG
The DNA here is from genome assembly GCA_013400315.1 of Bombycilla garrulus. Classification (NCBI taxonomy): domain Eukaryota; kingdom Metazoa; phylum Chordata; class Aves; order Passeriformes; family Bombycillidae; genus Bombycilla; species Bombycilla garrulus. The sequence continues at coordinate 83,821 of VXBU01011669.1, forward strand.
AAGACTGAGAATAATGCCCCGGGCTTCATTGAGCTGGGATCAGCAGCATCCAAGACACACACAGTACAGTATCATGAACAAGGGTGAATAACACCATCCTCATCCACCCCGAAGTCACAGAATCACAGGATGGTTTGGACATAAATTTTGGACATTAAATTAATCTAGATTCAATTCCCCTGCCATGGGGAGGGACACCTTGCACTAGATCAGATTGCTTCAAACCCCATTCAACCTGGCCTTGGACAATTCCAGGGATGGGGAATCCACAGCTCTGGGAAATGCATCCCAGTGCCTCACCTCTTCAGAGGGAAGAATTTCTTCCATGTATCTAACCTAAATTTTCACCCATGACTCCTTGTCCTATCCCCAAAGTTCCTGATGAAGAGTCCCTTTTTGGCTTCCTTGTAATATTTTCCAGCTTCTGATTATTATGTTGCAGTTACTGAAACGAGACCACCTGACTCCTGAAAGGTTTTGTGTGTGTGTGTGTTCCCGGCAAGCACAGCAAAACAAAAGAAATTAAATTCGCAGGACAAAGCACATTAAAGTCTATTTGCTGTAACGAGCTGGATTTACTAATGCACTCAGGATGCCCAAAAAAATGGAAGTTCACTTTTCCAGTCACCTTTCTCCCCTCTCATGCACTCCCCCCACCCCTTCCTTTCAGTAGATTATGTGAGACTCATTACTTTTTATAGCTCTGAACAAAAAACATAATCTTACTGTTTCTTACTAATATTAGGCAATGACATAATGCCATTTGCAGAGGTGTCACTGACTTTTACTGGCTTCTGATGGCAGGGCTCTCCACTTTATATTCTGTTTTATGTAAGCCTCCTCAGAATTTATTGACCTCAAAGGATTTCTCAAGTTGCTTAATTATAAAAGGAAGAAGACAGCACAGTGGCTTAGTGAACCAATATAAAAGTCAGCTAAAATGTGTCATTACAGAGAGGGATGGTGGAGGGAGATGTGCAGCAAGAAGCAGTTTCTAGGGTTTGAGCCCAAGAAGCAAAGCTTTCTGTCTCAGTTATTCCCCAGCTGGAATGCTGCAGGGTGAGGCTGAGGATGCCTTCCAGCTTGCTCTGGTGTTCCATAGGTGTGTTGTGTTCAAGGACAGAGGCTATGGACACCTTGACGCAAAGACAAGGAGGGAATAAGAAAAAAATCCTGCAGGAGACCTTCCAGAGTCACCTCAACACAGGAGAAATTATGAGATAAAAACCTGTGTTTGGTCTCACTGCTTACCCTATCAACCAAGCCAAGTCATGAACTAAACCTTTTCCAGAACAAGCCTACTGCTGCAGGAGCTGGCTGGGGATTGTACTCATCCACAGCAAAAAGGAGAAATAAAATCCCTAAAGCTACCGCTTCCTCCAGCTGCAGGTCTGGGCACATGGGGACAGTTTGTTCGAGCTCATCCCCTGAAGCATCTTTGGTGTCTGCTTGTGACCCAGTACTGGAAATGGCTTTTTGTCAGCTGCTTCAGCTTCCAAACCCATATTCCTGGGGAGAAAAAAAAAGTGAAAAGAAACAGGAAGTGAGACACTCGTGAAAAAACAAACCAGCAGCAGTCACTGCCCATTTAGTGAGGGGGATTTACTGACTTGAGCCAGAATTTCTTGAGCTCAGCGTTGCACAGCAGTTACTCACTTCACACACTCTCTTGTCCAAACTCAAAGCAACACTTCCAATGCCATGCTTTCTCCTCAGGATGGGAACTAAGCGATTTCTCAAGGTCACTGTGAGAAAAGCAGCTTACTAAGGAGAAAGGCTGGGAAAAAATTAGTTAAGATCACAAATCTGGGTAAAAAATAATAAAATACATGCATGTGCTGCAAGAAAGGCCACAGGCTTCTCTGCATGACCTGCAGCAGGAACAGCACCGATGTGTTGGTACAACACCCAGCACAGGGTGACAGGCAGCAGCCCCTTATTTCTTAGTTACTTCTAATTTCAAAGTGCTGGAAGAGGCAGCTCAGATTGTTTAAAGATGTTATTTTGGTCTCTCCTACACCGCTTGGTACGCGGCCCATGACTGTGTCCAAAAGAGGCAGATTTGGCTGGAAAGACTGAATGCTGCTTAGTATTTTCCCTGTTATATTTTCACATCTTGGGGAAAACTGTGGCAGCGAGGGATCTGTACCTAAGCTTTTCTAATTCGTGTGGCCATCACTTACTCGGCACGACACCACAGGTCTCACGTCTCTTGGCAGCAGTACAGGGCTCGCACTTTCGTATGGATGAAGTATTTGTGAGCAATTTCTCCGATTTATTAAGCATGAACAGGCTTCTCTTAGCATGGAGCAGATAGAATTTTTTAAAAACATTTCAACAAATCTGCTCCTGTAGGATTGGGACAGAAAGCTTTGCCATGTATGCACATGTGATTTTTTCTTATGTTGCCCTTCAGCCTCATGGGTTTTGATGAAACTAAGAATTGGATTCGTGGCTTTGTGCAGAGGAAGAGTGCACTTCCATGGCTTGGTGGACAATGGTAATGTGGGCACATTTCCTTCCCTTACAAGAGGGCTCAATTTAATCCATGGACTGGGAAGATATAAACAAGATCTGAGGTATGAAGCTCGCCTCTGATGGACTACGAAACAACGTGGAAATTAAAAGAGTAAATAAGGGATGTCTCCATGGGGTTGCTCACAGTAGGAAGGAGAGAACATACGGATCCAGGAAAGCCATTTCAATGCGTGAAAATAGAAATGGCAGCAAGGAAGAATCCTCAGAGAGAGAAACTGGAAGAAATGGGGGAAAGGAGGTAAAGACATGAAGCATAAGCAAATCAGATTGAGGGAGTAGGCAAAGAGCAGGATGAAGGAGGCGACACAGCTGCAGATCACACCTTGCAAGCAGAGGACCTGGATGGAGAGAGAAAGGGGAGGCTGGCAGCATTTTCCCCTAGCAAAGGGGCTTGATGGCTCCTCATCCACGAGTTCCTAAGGAAATGCTGGTAGGAAGGAGGGACATGTGTCCATTTTATAACTTCACATTGTTTACTACTTCTATGAAATTTTTCAAAACACACACGTGACACTCTGGGAAAGAAGCCAAAGCTGTTTCAAGCTTCGATGCCCCTCTGTGCATGCCATGGGCTGCTGCTCTCCTCCAGAGAGGGGCAACCACAGTGGATTTTTCTGCTTTTCCCTGCAAAAAGAACCCAGAAAAGGAACCCCAGGCACTGAGGCAGAACAACATGGAATTTCATGTGTGCACTGATTTCTGCCTCAAAAAGAAGGCTTATACTTTTTTTCACAACTAGAGTTCACCAGGTATTTTATGATCCAATAGGCTTCTTGTGCCCTGAAAATAGGGATTCAAACCTTGCTAGTGGGAAGAGTTGGATCCGGATACAAATTTGAGACAAAAGGTTTGTTTGGCAAGTCTTAAATATTCTTTTGGCATAAGAATAGAAATTATTTTTAGCTCTACAAACTGTTTTTGTGAGTCAAGAAAATGTTGTACCATCACCATTCAGTGAAGTTTTATCCTTGCTGGTGTTTCTTTCCCTACAGCCCAAGGAGGTCTTTAAAGGGTCTACATAACACAAGAAGCAAAACCAGTATTTTATTCTTCTTTTTACATGGCTCTGGCATTTCTGGAAGGATTCAGCAGGTTCACAGAATTTATTTTTTTTTCAACTTGTGAATTCTTAAGAGTAGAAACCCAAATTAGGGCAAAACATGTGTTACTGCCATGAAGTGAGTGAAACCACCTCACCTGCATCCCAGCCTTACAACACGCCAGATTTCTTCCTCTTTCTCCTGCAGACCAATAAAAAATGCTCATGACAGGGTTTAGACTTGCTACCCCACTCAAAAACCTTATGATAAACTATTTTATGGTGAGAGGATGTCAGAAAGACTTCACTGCTGGCAAAGGGAGACAATTAATTTGTATTACTCTCCATGTAGCTTCCATCTCTTTGAAGCTTTATTCCCAGAGATGGCACTCTGGCTCTCTTATAAGGAACGTGAGCATTAACACTGCCTTCAACTGGCTTTGGACCTTAAATATTAAAAAAACCCCAACCCATGCACCATTCTTCCCAACAAGATTCACTGTTAAAAATAGATTAAAGAGAATGGAGAAAACATACAGAAGGGAATAAAGAAAGTGAGAGAGAGATATAGAGTGTGAAAAAAGAGCAACTCTGCCTAACTGAAGACAACCAGAGTTTTGCCACTAACTTAAATATAGACAAGCCTTTGCTCAGAGACCAGAAACCAGCTTTTTCTGCATGAATGGTTTTTGCTGGATGGATTGTGTGGCTTGTCACAGTCCTGTACCAGGCAGCAGAATGCACAGCCTTTCTATGAGCAAGCTTTCAGGGACAACCCATGCAACGGAAGCCAGATCTCCTCTGTAATGTGGGTGGGCTTGGAGATGCTGGTGTTGAGATGAGTTCCTCTCATTTTTTTCCTTCTTTTTTCTTTGTAAGTCTTTATGCACCGAATGTCACTTAGCTAACCTGGAAAGATGAGGGATTTCATCGTTGACTGGCATGATGTAGATGTAAAGTGTCCCTTGGACTGTGCGCTTGCCATCTGTCAGCTGCATGGTAAAACTATCCTCTAGGCTTTCTGTGTCATTATGCATGTACAGCAGCATCAGTCCTACAGGAAAAAGGGGAAAATTAAAATGGAAACCCTGGATTCTCTAAAAACTTAGAACATAGATATCATATTATTATTAAAAAAAAAAAAAGCCCTACAAGTCTCTGGAATTTAAGACATCAGTTGCGATCTTTAAACACTACAGATTTAAAAAGCCCATCCTGCTTCCATTGAAATTTTTGTTGCTGTTGTGATGCCAATACCCATGTAAGCCCATAGAACCCACAGCCCAAAATAGCACTCAAACGAGGTGCTGCTCCTCTGTCAGTGTCCCTCCACAACTGCTCTTCCCCACAGCTGAGCTTTCCAAGGCTTTGGTATTTCTCACCTGTGGTCTCCCACCTTGACTGGTAGCTCGGACCCCTCCCAAGGGGTTAAGACTATGTTTAGCAGCCCTAGGTGGAGCCTTTATTCTTGCTGTGATTCTTGCAAATGCAAGAGCAGAAGCAGCACAGCAGGGCTCTGGAAGTCATTCCCAGCTAACTTACGGAGCAGAGAGTGAGCCAAGCTCGGCACGCTTTGGAGCAGTCCCCATGGGAGGCCTCGGCTGCTAGCGAGATACTGGCAATATCTTCAGCAAATTTTGGGGGCACTTAAAAGAGATTCATACATGATGTGTTCTTCAACACGTCTGCTTTGCAGGGTTAGAGCTGTCCCTAAATTCCTTATTCCCTGGGCACAAACACAACCCTTGTCATCATAGTATCCAAATGGTTCACACCCAGTGGCCCTGGCTTGCCAAGCCCTCACTGCAGCAGGAAAACACAGGCAGGCACAAGCCAAATTTAACAAGTAACCTGGAAAGTCAGTGACTGCAGGAAGAGTGTAAACAATGCTCCTGGAGACCTAGTGTTGCTTCCTATCCATGTGTGGCTTTTCAACCCATTTTGGGTCAAGGAAATGGGAAAACATGGGATCAAGGTGTTCACGGAAGGGGCTTAACTAGCAGTGTATGCAGGTGAATACATTCAACGTGTGCTTGAATACACTGGGGGGAAAATAATCGAATATTTTTAGAGTTGAAAAGACTACATTAAACCTAAACAAACCTTCTGCGAAATAATTCCCGGGAACAAGGAGCGGGCTCCGCTGTGGGGCCGGGTGCAGTGAGCGGCCGCCCCCGGCAGGGGCCCCCCGCGGCCCGCGCAGCCCGCGCTCCCAGCGCGCCCGGGCCGTGAGGGGACGGGCCCCGGCCCGCCGGCTCTCACCCCCCGGTCCTGGAAACAGAGTGATTTACATGGGAAAAACCCTCCGAGATCACCGAATCCGACTGTTCCCCCAGCACTTGCAAGGCCACTACTAAACCGTGTCCCCAAATGCTGCATCCACATAGCTCTTAAATGCCTTCAGCAATGGGGACTCCACCACTGTCCTGGGCAGCAGGGCAACCATTTCCCTGAGGAAATTTGTCCGAATATTTAGTCTAAACTTTCCTTGGCACAGCTTGAGGCCGTTTACTCTCCTCCTGTCCCTGTTCCCTGGGAGCAGAGCCCGAGCCCCACCTGGCTGTCCCCTCCTGTTAGGGAGTTGTGCAGAGACAGGAATTCTCCTGGAGCCTCCTTTCCTCCAGGCTGAGCCCCTTTCCAGCTCCATCAGCCCCTCCTCATCACACCTGTGCTCAGGCCCAAAGGTGCGCCAAAAGCAGCTAAATAATAAAGGGTACAAGGAAAGCCGCAGTGCCATCACTCACACCTTACTGGAGCTCAGCCTGGGAAAATAGTGAATCATAGAATCCTAGAATGGTTTGATTCAGAAGGAACCTTAGAGCCCATCTCATTCCACCCTCCACCGTGGGCAGGGACACCTTCCACGATCCCAGATTGCTCCAAACCCTGTCCAACTCTGCCTTGAACACTTCCAGGGATGGGTCATGCACAGCTTTTTTTGTGCAACCTGTTCCAGTGCCACATCCCAGTAAGGCACATCACCTGCATCTCCACCAGTGAGCCCAAGAGCCGATGCTGGGATATTCATTGTGCCCATGAGGATGGAAAATTCTTCAGCATAAAGCTTAGTTAGTCCTGTAACTCTCTGGACACCTTCTCCAACCTGCTGCAAGAAAAATGTCAGAGGAGAGGAAATACCACCAGCCCAGTCATCAAGATTTATGGAAAAAAGTTAAACAAGAACTTTTAAAACATAATGATGTGTACACAGGAGACATTTGGCAAAAAATATATCCCAGAAGACCCCTCTGCTTTTTGATAGAAATACTCTAACTTCCAGTGGAAGCTAGTGTTTGCCTTTTGTTTTCAAAAATCAGTTTCTGGAGGCCAGATGCACAGGGAGGGGCTCATTCTGCATCCAAATCTGCTGACCCTGTCCCTGCCTTTACCGGGAGGCACGAGGGGATCCTAAGAGGGAAGAACAGATCCCATGGTTGCCCTCAGCACATGCTCTGCCACATGGGTACAAAGCTGCAAATTCTCCAGGTGCTCCCAGATTTGCTTTCTCTCCCTTCACCCGGGGGACTGCCACATATCATCGCTAATGAAACCTCCGTTCACATTACTCGGTCCTTTCCCACTCGCAGCATATGCTCACTGGGAAAAAAAACTAAAAAAAATTACTGCTGGTAGCCCCACTGCAGGATCTTTTTTTTGCACTTCAAAGTAGTCTATAATGTACGATGGAGCGCCAACGCTTTCATTGACATATAGCTTGTTCACTTGGATGTCATGAGAGAGCAAACGAGTGAATCTAAACAGCGCAGCGAGCTAGTTAGATGGCTAATCTGGTGGGTTGCTTTGATTTCATAAATAAATTAGTTTAGTCTTCTGAACAGGGAGAGAAACATGAACCAGTGATCTCAGCAGCACTGCTGCCCTTCATTACCGAGAGGGCCTTGCTCAATTAGAAATGCCATTTGTTTTGATTATGAGGTTTTATGTGAGTAAAACCAAATTTCACCCTAATACATTGAATAAGGAATTGTATAAAGAACCACAGCCAGAGCTTTTTTGCAGTTGAAATACTGGACACAGGCTGTATGTTAAGGGATGCAGGTAAGGGACTGAGGGCTGGGGTGCAGACCAGCACCCCCAAGGGTGTCCCGTGTTCAGGCTGTGTTAGCACTAATTGCTGCCAGCTCACTACTGACGGCGTACCAGACACCAGCATGAGTTTTTCTTGGGAATGAACCACAGGATTTTTTTTTCTTCTCTCCCTTCTGGATGGAAATAGCTCATTAAATATTTAATTTTTCAATTAAAGAGTCACTTTGAAAAAACAAAAGTTAATATTCATCCTTTTAACATGTGGCAGGTTCAGAGCAGCCGTGCTCTTTGCACACATCAGAACGAGAGCTCAGATATGAGCAGAAACTGTTTGAAATGCATCTCAACTGCATGATGCACAAATAAAAAAAAGGAGTGTTTCAATGAAAATAAATACAAATCTCAGAAAACTTGAACAGAAATGTAGTGGGTAAAATAGTAATTTTTTTTAGAAGTGTTTAAAATTGAGTACTTCAGGTGTTATTTGAAATCATATTTCAACTGAAAGCTTCATAAAGTAATTAGGCAAGATGGCAAATTAAATCTTTAGATTCCACAGAAACAGTTTTACCATTGAATTTGGTTGGCAAGAGATTGGCAAAAAAAATTTCAGTCTGATTTTACAAAAAGTCCTTCAAATTTTTACTGCTGTGGCATAATCCATTTGCTCTATCATAGAAGGACAAGTTAGTGATTAGCTCAGTGCTTTGAAATTTCGATTTCAATGCACCATTCCTGAGCCAACTCACACAAATCTTTAACCTCTTTGCATCCCACTTCTTTCTCTGTGGCTGGAGGTGGTGACACTTCTTTTCCTACAACCTTTTAGGGGGAAAAATGAAGACTCTGGTGCAGAGGTGACAGGACCACACAACCCTGTGCCCTTATTTTGTGATCCCAACCTCATGGAACTGGAAGTACAAAATGAAACCACTCTATTATGGGCAGATTAGAACTCCAGAGTTTTGCTGCACATTTTTTGTAGAGCCAGGTTATAGACGCACAAGCAGGAGACCCTTCCACCCATGTGAGTTGTTTCCTTGAGTCATAACATTCCTATTTATGGAACCTATTTTAGCACTTCTTAAAAAATTGCCTGCAATTAATGCAGCTAAAATTGCATGTTCAGCAGGAGGGAAAGCTGTGCCTCAATACAGCTTGGGAGAACTAGAGCCAGTTGAAAGAAATATAATCTCACCTTGAACTTTACGTAAAACAAAGACACTTCTTCTAGTGATGGAAAAATTCATTGGAAAAAGCAGATGTGAGTGGCAGAGGGATGGGTGGGCTTGTTAGCAGAGACAAACGTGCTTTTGAAGCATTGTAGATTTTTAAGATCTATCAGCTAAGGTAGCCAGACCCATGCAGGGTCATAAATAAAGAATTTCTTCCAATCATTGCTCTGTTGAGCCTGCTAACTTGTATTTCACAATGGCATTTCTTCAGGTAAAACCTACATAGTTCTGTGTCTCTTGTGTACTAATCTGGGAAGAGTTGTTCCAACTTCAAAACAAAATGGAACTTCGTGTTCATTTGGAATATAACACAATGGAAGAGGGGGTACCCAGGCTATGTAATCTCACTGTAATGAGATGTGATTGAGGGTCAGTAAACTGGGCAAATATGGCTCAGAGTTACAGAGTGGTTGAATTTTAGGAAGTGACTCAGCAGAGTTTTCCTATATGGACAGTTATATGGATGGACCAATTTCAAGCATTCTTTGTCTAGAGTAATGTCTGTCAAAATCAGGATGCCCTGGAAACACTTCTGCTCCAAATACACATTGATTTTTGGGAATATGCTCCCAAAATTTTGTCAAAGATGACTGAAAGAGTGGGACAAAGGAATGATCATTCTCCTTGTGAACACAGAGCACTTGTCTTCAAATAATCTGGAAACAAAACTTGCATGGGTACAGCAGAGAAGAAACAGCCAAATTTCTTTTTTTTGTTCTTGTTATGTAGCAGAAGTAGCAAGATGGCTGGGACAGAGGGGAATGCCAGAGTGGGAAGCTCTGTAAAGGAGCAGAGTGGATATTCTGGACTAACATTTGCAAGTTTTTCTTATCTCCTGCTCCAGCCTGAGCGGTTGCTGTTCAGGTTCCTGTGGATTCCATTAGTTTTGTTGTGGCATGTGAGGCATAAAATGCCCCTAGAGGGAGGGATGGATACACAAGTGCTTATTTTGTGCAACTAATCAAGAAAAACAGTTGAAATTTTGATCATTAGACAATGAAAGTTTGGTAACGTCCTTGACTAAACTATAGATTTTATACCTTAAAAAAACTCTGCCAAATCAATTTAAAGAAAAAAGTCAGGAATTTCTGGCTCCTGTCCTCTTGTTCAAGGACAACCCCAGTTGTCCTTGTGATAAATACAAATAAACTGCTACAGAAATAACATCAGGCTTAAAAATTCTCAGTCAAGTTCCTCGGTATGCTGCAGCAAGGTCGAATCCACGGGGGTAACATATTTTCATTACCTCTTTTGCTGGTGGCCTCCGTTGCTGCAAAGCACTCCAGCATTCTTCCCAACGTCGAGCGCTGGCGTTTCAAAGGACGCGGCTTGTTCGGGACCAAAATACACGGCAGTTGTTGCCCTTTCCATTTAGGCCTTAAGCCCTGAATCAACGGTAAGAATCCTGGACATGGGAAAATACAGTGCTGACAAATACGTAATTCAATTAAATGGGCTGGCATTGTTTAAGCAATAGCCCTTTCCTCTGATCCATCTCTTTCAGAGCTCTGTGTCTTAATATTATGGCCTACTTGAAACACTCGAGCTCATGAATGGATTAAAGAGGGTTTCATTTGTTTTATTTATTATTTTACTGCTTTGCTTGGCTTTTTGCAAACAGGGGAGGCACAGGCCTCATTTAGAATTCACTGTAACATGCACATTCTTCCCTCCTCTGTCGAGAGGAGAAGGAGGAAAGAAAACAACAACAAAAAGATTGCAACTGTTTGTAAAGTACCAAAACTCTTGAGTAATTCATCATCAACGTTGACTGATTAACAAAAGTGGCTTTAGAGCACAATCATTTTAAAACATGAATAGCATATGCATTTACTGCCACAGTAATTCGACAGATACAGAAAAGGGGGAAGTATTTTACCCAATTTTTTTGTTCAAAGTTACATTGGATTATTGAATATTTGCCTTTTTAATTTCAGACTTTGATTTTAAGGAGCAAATCCCTTTACTCTCCCAAATATGATCTCAGTATAGTAGTATCTCACTGTGATAGCTGTCTATCCCTTGAATTACATCGATGTTGCATTACATCAACAAGGACTCAAGCTTCCATTTATCTTCAAAAATTTCATAATCCACTGCAGTATATTCTCAGTTGCAATTTTTGCTTTCAAGTTTGGCCACCATGTGCATAGCATTAATTTCTCTGTTCACATGTAATTCATTCAGGGAATTACACCAGCTGAGAACCACATATGGAGGCCCAGATTTACGGAGCTTTTATTTTGTGCCATGGAAGCCTACAAGAAACAATTTTCTATTTGAATATTGAGTGTTTACAGAGGTCTTGTTGTTCACTAGAGACAGGGGATTATGAAATCATATTCTGCAAGAATCCTATCCAAAAAACCTGACTGTAACATTTATTAACTGCTCTTTGTTCAAGTGCTCACAGGGTTCTTACAGGGCAATTGAATGTTGCTTCTCCTCCCTCAAAATTTGTTGTTTGTTATTATTTATTTATCACTTTTTAAAAATATTTGGTCAAGCTTCAGCCAGCTTCTGTTGTGTCTGACATTGCAACTTCAAATGACCAAGACATTGCAGCAGAGACAGGTGAGGAGCAGGGGATGTAGGTCTCAAGCAGACCCACACAAGTGCTCTAAAGCTTAGCACAGTTTTGCAATCAGAAAATTGTATGAGGGATATTTACACCATACAACTCCCCAGCGCTGGTGTCTGTACCAGGCTATGTTTTGTTTTGAGAATACACTCCTGTTCTATCACATTTGGGTAAGCTCCAAATGCAGATCTCTAAGACCCTTCTGTGGTGCTCATTTAGGCTTGTTTTGAGACATAATGACACATATTGAATGACTAATGTCCCACATAATTAATCCTGTGGCTCCTTATTTAGCAAAATTTCAAGGGGAATGGAGCATTTTGATGGAAAGCAAGTTAAACCTAACATAAACCTAACATAGAGAAAAATCCTTGGAGAGCTGCTTCAGGGTTCAGGCTACCTGAGAGAGCTGGAGGAGTCCCTGGGTGCTCCTGGTTGTTTGAGAGGGGAGCTGAGATGGAGGTTAAGCATCCTCAGTGTTCCACAGGCCTCTTCCCCTGTCCCCTGAGGTCACCCCAACCTGATTGCTGCTAGAGGGAGCAGAGCTGGGTGGACATGAGCTCTGGTCTGGAAAGCCCTGCCAGCCTCCCTGGCAAAGGACAGGAAGTGTAAATTGATTTTAATTAGGGATCACTCATGTGGCCTCTGAAGTATCAGTTTAAATCAAACATTAGCAACTGTCAATTTCTTCTTTCACCCAAGACCCAAATCCTGTAAACACAAGGACCGTAACAAATCCCTGAAGCAGGCTTTAGTGCACATATATGGAAAACATACTAAACTATAAATACTCTATACCATATGGCAGCGAGATTATCTAATTTCACTTCATAACTGGTGATAAAATGACCAATCAACTGACGTGCAGAATGAAATGCCAAGCCAAGGATTCAGATACCCTTAAGATGGCTCTGAGGTTTCATTGTATCCCAGTGTATCCCACTGCATCCCTAAAAGTACCTGTTTCACTGACATGAGTGTCGACACCACGGGAGTATCTGCAAGGCTGGCTCTGCCTTCAGAGCCAGAGTTTGTCCTCATTTCTCTGCAGCTAAATTAAAGGTGAGCAAGCTGGACTGGGAGGACACTAGCAGTGCCAGAGGAGAAGTTTTGAACTCTCCATTTGTTTATTTATATGAAAGAAGAGTTTGGGGCAGGTAACACTCATTCCTCAGCTTTTGCTGAGCCCAGAGGATTATCATTAGGACTTACAAGCTTTACTGCAATATAGAAAAACAACAGTGTGCACAGTATTTACAAACAACAGAACTTCATTGTGTAGATGTTACTAACACACCTTCATCTGTTTTTTCTCTCACTACTAAAAACATTTAATCATTGCACAGGCCACAGCTCTACTGTTCTCCCCACAGCTGTGTAGGGCTCCTACTCCAGCAGTGAGGTATCAGTTCTCAGAAATAAAGGGTCAACACTTTTAAGACCAAATTTAAAGTTACTGATGTGTTCCTGAGTTAGAAGGAAAGGGATTTCATCATTTGCTGAACTCATGATGACAAAGAGAGGAACCACCAGGGAAATACTGAAAGTTGTCTGTGATAGAATTCACAGAGCAATCTGCAATGATGCCTGAATGTTCGTGTGTTTGGAGAGTACATAATGGATATAACCTTCTAGGCACTGGAAGTTAGATGAATCTTGGAGTATTGCAAGAGATTTAAACCACACCAAGCTTTAAAAAATAGACTAAATCCAAAGTCAGTTTGTTTCAAAGTTAAACCACCAATGTCATCAGCTCAGATTTTGTGGGGGCTTAGCCCCAGAAGCAGAAAGATCCATCAGTCCACAGATTCATTTCCCTGGAGAGTGGTGGAAAATGGCTTTGTTGGCTCATTTAAAATTAGCTTGGGTACAGCAGTTATGAATATACTGTGCAGAAAATTGTGCACTGAATTATAAGCAAATAGGTTGCTATGATTTGATGCTATTTTAATAGCTGGTGATTAACCAAATGAATGCTATTTGGTCTGGCCTGATTTGCCAAATGGTTCCTCTCTTCTACCATCCAGCCAGCTGTAAAGTAGTGCCCCATACAGCCAGGCACTATTACCATATTAAACTCTAATAAAATATTTTTTAGAGGAATAATAGCATATTGTGGGGTATATACCTACCAATTCCAGCATTGATCGTCTTGAGCCAGCTGAGGGAAGAGCATTTTCTAGCAAGCCATGCTCAGGGTCTGCCTTTGATGTGAAGTTAAGATCCTTGAGGTTTTCAAAAACACTGAGATATTTCTATTGGATACATGCTTAACGTTCCTCACTCACCCCAAAAGCACCTGCTGAGACAAACTCACGTTAATATGCCTCTGGTGTGGACAAACCTCTTCCTTGCCTCGGTTATCAAGAGTGTGCCATCTGACAAAGCCAATATCTTGCCCATACTCCCATAGGGAGTATACTTGGTTTTCTGTGCAGTGGTTTTCAGCTGCTGAGTGTTTGGGGATTTTTATTACCAAACTGAGCACCTACAAAGGACAATGCACTGCTAAGGTTTAACTAGAAGTAAAATAGCAATTTCTGGTTTCTTGTCCAGTCCAAAAGAGGTTTATTTTGTGTCCACCATCAATGTAGGCAGAGATCCTTTCCCAGACACCTCCATGCTCGCTGCAGTGGTGGCTCTGAGAGGCTGATCCTGCTCCAAGATGATGGATGCGAGACCTGTCAGGTCTCAGAGGAGCTGGGGTGAATGAGCTTAGCAAAGATGCTGCCCAGCCCAGCAAAAAAAGCTTCTGCATTTCCATAACAGCAGCTACAACGGAGCTCATCCTGCCTTGTATTAACAAACGGGGGAGATGCACCGCTGATTCCACTTGATAATTTTATGGCTAAATCGTGTTTTATCCATACCACTTGGACTTCTGCCTTTTTGTTATTTTTTGAACACGGGTTATTTTTATGAGAGAACAGTAATTGGCACCTCAGTGCTGACAGAAGTATGTCTCAGGTGTACAGGGCCAATGCCTCGTTGTGTCCCCTCAGGGTGCATTAATTAGCACTGCTGCACTGGCTCCTGTCGCTGCCCAGTTCTAGCTAATGCCAGAGGTTAAACTGTCCCCTGCCTGTGTCACCAATTTAGACTCAGAATAGCTCTTCATACGCACAATGCACATTAGTATTGCTCTAATCAGGGTGCTGATACCGAACAAATGAATTTCTGAGTGATATTTCAAAGGTTTGCCTTTGCATTAGTTTTCTTTTACTTTACTCTTTTTTAACTAGTCATTCACTCCTTACCACACCTCCACAGAAAAACCTCCCAAAAAATGAGCATTTCATGCAAAAATTTCTACATCCTTGAAAAATGAATTTTAAAAGAAAGGATGTTTAAAAGAGTTTCTTAATCAGTAATTCTCTTATTAGTCGTTAAATTTCTCCAAATTCTTCACAAATTACTGAGACCCCATGTAAATAATGCCTTAGCATGTATATTGTTCTGTGCAGACAGTTGGACAACTTCTTGTGTACCTTAAAAAAAAAGTCCTGGTTAAAATGCTTTGCTGAATTGCACAAAACAAGAGTAATTTTTCCCCTTTCCTATGAAAGATGAAATGGGGTTGCGGAAGGTTTAATGATGTTATCAGAAGACAACCCAAATTATAATTTCTTCCACTTTTTGGGACGGAATAGCAGAGGCAGGGGTCAGTAGCACCTTCTTCTGCTCCTGCAGCCAGACAGTGCTTCCTTCTCCCCCAGACAAGCCCGGTTCCTGCCTTATCAGAGAAATTTGCATTTCATTTCTCTGTTACACGAGATCCTGCGTTGTGTGGCTGCACAAAGAGGGGCTTTGTCTCCTCACCGAAGGCAGGGAAATAACCAGCTATTGAGACTGGAAAGGAAAGGAATAACCTGACGAAATGCCACGTTGCTGGAATGCTTCTGCTCAGGAGAGTGCCGGCACAGATGGAGCAGAGCCCTGTCACAAGTGACCTTGTTCGCTCTTCCGCACCAGTTGCATTTTTCCAAGTTCCTTATTCCTGCTGCAGCTCCGGACCTTCCCTTCTCTGCGGTATTGCAACTTGCCAGCACTCATCTCTGAAAGGGAAGCCTTGAGCAAGTCACTTAAAAGGAAACAAAATATATCACAGAGGAAAATTGTAGCATGTTGATGTGCCAAATCAAGCTATCTCTGTGTTGTGGCAGCATGATTGTATCACCTGCCCTGCAGTGACTGGCAATTTCACCTGTCTCATCATTGCAGACAGATGCTTCCGTGCTACCAACTACAATATTGAATCACCTGGTCCTCTCCAGCAATAAAATCAGCTATTCATAACAGGATTTTTTAAATGTCATCTTTGGAAGCAATTTGGATTACTTAACTATTTCATAATTTTTGAATCATTAACTACAGTAAACACAAATCCAAACGACAAAACAGAATATTAGACACACAGACTATTGGGAGGTTATTGGCATCTCCCAAAAGATCAGACACAGCATCTCAGGAAGCTGTTGTGGCAGAAGAGACCCCAGTGAATGAGCTGAACAAGGTGTGAGAGCACTGAGGAGCTCAGGGTGTATTTTCTGCTCATTAGCCTGTATTGATGCACATTATCTGTGTTGACATTTGCACCCGCCTCACACCTGTACAACACTTACTGCTTGCACTGATAAATCCTTTTGGTCCATTTCTGTTCTCCTGTACATCCTCTCCCTTTTTTTCCATCCTTTTTGGGGTCTGGGATCTGTTTGGCACTGACAGCAAGCCTGGATGATATTTCTTCCAGGATTGCAGCAGGGGAAGGGTGAGATGCCATCACAGAGGGGTTTGTGACAAGTCCTCACTTATGAGCACACCAGCAGAGGAAGGGGCTGCAGCCCGTGACCCCATCAGCTTTGGCACGCTCTGGTGCTACTGAGCCACCATTCATAATCACCTGTGCTCACCAGGGCACTTCCAGGGCTGCTCTGCATCCCTGCGCTGTGCCTCACCTCTGGCAGGTAGCAATGAATACAAATAGCTCTGAATACACGGGCTGAGCAGCCTTACAGCAGGAGAGCATCTGCATGGGGAGCTCAGCGCTCGGCCCCCTGCGCCCTGCCCAGCGAGGCAGGAGACACAATATGTCACACCAAGTCCCCAGTATGCCTCGTTTTTGCTCCAAGAGCCTCTTTAAAAGTCAGATTAAAAAGCATCAAGGCAGGAGAGTTATTCTCTAACATCAAGCCCTTTCTTAACCAGGTAAACTACTTCAGCCTGAAGCATAATCAGAGGCCACGGGATCACACAAATCGTAATTAACTTGCTGAAGTGGGTCAGGACTGTGTGTATTGCAGTGCAGGGGTACTCTGGCTTTAATGATTTCAAATATTTTGAGAAGCAAACTGAAAACACTTAGTCAAATTAAGTGTTTTCTTTAAGCTGTCAGCATTGCGAGCACTGCCAAGATGAACAGGATAAATTGGATTAGATGCAGTCTATATGCTTCGAATCCTAATGGCAAGGGATCCAAAATGTAAAGTAGTGCACAAAGGCAAAGCAAATATTATATTATTGTCTGTAAAGCAGCAGATCTCAGTTTACTGATTAACCAGATAGTTTGAAAATAGCATGACTCATCTCCAGAGAAGCTGAGGGTTGCTGCTGGCTCCCGTGCAACCCAGCTTGTGACAGTGTGACAGTCTCTGCCTGCTAAATGATGGGTCTTACATCAGGACAAGCAGCACGATTTTGTTTCTACCCAGGGTAAATCCTGTCATTGTAGTCTGGCCTGAAGTAATTCAGGCTTAAATACAAACTTAAAGAACTACATGCAGGTAGTAATTTAGGTTAAATTTGAAGTGAAATATTTTTACACAAGGAGCCCTCATACGTCTTGAGCCACGGGTTATCAACAGGAGGGGATGCAGCATTCAGGTTACAAACTGGGAGAGCAGTAGGAGGTGGTAGAGGTGGATGAAGACCTTCATAGAAACAGCAATCTGCCACTACAGCTGTCCCTTTGTCAGAGACAGTGTGGAGGTGTCTGCACAGGACATGCCTGAGAGGTGCAGAGAGCTCCAGCCCAGAAAACACACTCAGGTAACACACAAACTGATTTGAGAGCTGGAAACAGAGTTAGAAACTAATGCCTTGAGTAGGGGTTCATTGGTGTGGGAGGGATAATCCCAGTGAAGGGAAGGAAGCACCCAGAGCTCAGAGCTGCTCAGAATACTTTTCCTCTACTGGATAGAAACCATCCTTTAATTGCTGGCCTGAAATTTCTCATGGTGGTTTCAATCAGTTTGGGGTTTTTTCCAATACTCTCTAGTAGCATAAATAATTTAGTGTTCTTTTACCCCCTATGTTTATTCCCTCAAGTTTCTTGGGGGTAACTTATCTCCATCTCAGGCTTTGTTCTGCTGAACTCAATAAGCCAAACTTCTGATCATCTCTGAGGATAAACTCTCCGTTTTTCTGGTGATGCTGTTATTTTATCTCTGTGCTTGGTTTAGTTTGGCTTTGTCTTTCTGGATATTCTTGCATGTTTTTTATAAAGAGGGTTGTGAGACCCTGGCACAGCTTACCCAGAGAAGCTGCCCCATCCCTGGAAGTGTTCAAGGCCAGGTTCGATGGGGCTCTGGCAACCTGGGCTACGGGAAGGTGTCCCTGCTCATTGCAGGGGTGGTGGACAAATGACCTTTAAAAGGTCCCTTCCTACCCAAACTGTTCTGTGACTCTGTGTCCACACGTCTGCCCAGTACTCTGTAACAGGTAGGACTTAATTCACACTGGAAATTCATGATTGATTTGAGATATGAGCACTAAGAACCTCAGAGTTAAGAATAAAGGGTCTCCAGGTTGCCTTGCTTACTCCGTTCCTCATCCACTGGCTTCCTAAAATAAAGCAGAAAAAACCTGGCCAATGTCTTGGAACATGAGTCTATGGCAAAATCAGGAATAAATCCCAAATAAGCCATTTACTTCAGCCATATGAACACAAATATCAAACAAGAGTATCTAAAACATCAACAAATTATGATAAGTAGCTAAAACACAGAAGTTGTCATCACCATGTCTGGACAGAATTTTGACAAGTCCTCAGATAAATCTTCTCCATCTCCCTTTTCCACGGTATGTTGGTATTTTGAACAGAAATTCTCAAGTCAAAAGACATACATCAATTTTTAGTTCTAGAAAAAAAAAGACAAAAAAAAAACCAAACTAGACAAACAAAGCAGATGCTTTTCACTAAAGCTTTTTTACATAAAAGTCTATTCTCTCATCACAAAGTTGGTTCAAAATTTTCTGAACAGCTCTAAACAGTAGCAGTTTAAATGGTTCCCAGTGGGAATAGACTACAGGTGCATGTTACATCTGTTCATCTGACAGTGTACAAATCCTTTTAAAATCATAAAAGTCTTTTGTTTAGTTAGGAAGGACCACCAAGTATTAGAGAGGGATCAGCTTCAAAGTTCAGCTTTAAAAATGTACTATAGTGAAATGAGAAATACCAGTTATGCAAGGAAAGATGTTTGCATATAGGATTCAATCCTATAAACTCAGATGTCTCAGTGCTGTACCTAAGTGACTTTTTTCATGTCCCAAATCAACTCCATCTCCAAGAAAATAATAATAAAAATAGCTCTAAGAAAAGCAAACAGATCTCATGGGATAGATTTTAGAGGAACCAAAGGGGAAAGACCCAACTTCCAGAAATGCTCACTGCAGCTGACCTCAAGGTAGATTTATGTTATTTAACAGCAATTAGGAGACATCCAATTATAGGAGACCTGGCAATAGGAGGAGTATTCAGAGGGAAATACAACACTGGCAGTGATTAAAAAGTCCACTCTGCCTACAAGAAGAGAAACTGCTGCTGGGAGAAAGAAAAAAGCAGCAAGGAAAATGTTTTCCTCTCTCAAAAGGTGAGGCCACTGGAGGTGGGGGTAAAATAGGTGGAGGAGGAGAGAAGTTGAACATGAAAAAGGATTGATCTGTTGATAGAGCTCTTTATGTTCTTGAGCGATGATCTAAGTTTGATAATAAATTTGAAACCTGTGCTACAGCAGAGTAGCTGCTGAGAAGTCGCTGTGGTAGAGAACTGAATGAACAAAGATCTGTGTATGGAGACATCTCCGAATACATCTCCAAAGACATCTCCTGAACACCAACAAACAAGTTGTTCCTTTTTTTTCCTCTCCTGTATAATGAATGTGTTTCACAATACAATTGTCTTTTAATGATCTTTCATTTCTCCAAATGTGAATGAGAAGAGGAGCAGGGAGAAACTGTATCATGTTCCCCTGTGTATTTTAGCATAAAGTAAAGCCAGGAAAGTTTCAGAGAAAATAAATTGCCCAGAAAAATATAATGTAGTGGCACCACTTAAGAAGGATAATTGGGCAGTCTGAATTGAAGGAACTTATTCCAGGTAATCCAGTGCAGCAGAGGGCTCTAGAGTGCAGCACCAGAAATCTAAATGGTTTGAAATAACTCCCCAAAACAGAATATTTAGTATTTATTTAGAACATTTGTGCCATAAGAGGTGGCATTATGTCATTGCACAGTTGTGTGTGCAGGACCAGCAAAACCAAGGTGAGCAAATGCAAACACCTGACTCCCAGACAGGAACACTTCTGCAACACAAACTCCTGAGTTTTAAGTCTGATATTAAAAGAATACTTAATATGTTTTTTAATTCCTCTGTGGGACTACTAAATGCTGTGTTTGTAGTAATGATCAAGGAAGAAACAGGATGAACATTTTAAAAGAGCAGCTTGTATTCTGATTTTCCACTCTAAATGAGTGCCAAAAGTCACAACTGAAATTAAGACAATCTTTCACTGAACTTACATTAATAAATTTTTAAAAATAGTATTAAAGCAGTAACTTTAGGCTAAACTTTTATAGAAAGACTAGTTATTGAGTAGGATGATGTGACCCAAAATACTGGTCTTTGAAGGGATAAAAATCAGCTTTTGACAACCATAGCTGCTTCTGCAGCTGCAGGGAGAACATTTTCTTCATGTCAATTTATATTTAATTTCCTTCAGCTCAATAGCTGATTCATTCAAGTTCAGACACTGATGAGGAGTTGAGACACAGGAATGTTTATTTTCTCTTTTGCAAATGATGAGAGCAGACCAGCACTAAAGCACGATCCACTACATCTAAATCCTCCAGGGAGAAATGGTGGAAAAAAACATCAGATTGATTAACTCAGGGCATTTTTCCTTTCTCAATAATTTATCAAGTTTTGAAAAACAAGATATTTACCTTTATTTTCTGATACATCCAGCAAACTTCACACAGTCTGAAGTAGCAAATAAAATGCCTTCATAAAGCATGTTTGTGATTTTGCTTGAATTACAATTTGCATCCGAAGCACTCTGTCATGAATCCTGAATTAAAAACATTATCACTTTAACTGGAAAGACCAAGCAGCAAATCCTGAGATGATGCAGGGCAGAAAGGGACATGTAGAAGTCCTGATGAAAATGGGGAAGGAACAGAGGCTCTCCAGCTTTCACAGGTACCAGTGATTTAAGTTACACTCCTTTGCTCAGTGCTCTTTGGCTGAGCTGGAGTTTGAGCCTTTTGGAGCAAAGTATGAGATGATTTATTAAAGGGAATCTTTCTCCTCTCAGTATCTTCTTTACAGACCTAGACAGGTTCTTAACATGTATTAAGCTATATTATTATGTGTAAATGTAGTGCTTTACCCACCTGTTTCTCCCAAATGGGTACCAAATGTGCTGTCCTGCTGGTGAAAACTGAGACTCAGCCTCTCCCAAGCAACATAACTCTGTGCTACAAACGCAGAACAAGTTTTAAAAGACACTACTTAAATAAAAACTGAGACCCTGACAATTTAAGTAATTTTTGATTCAATTAATTCTCATAAGGAAGGGGAAAAAACAGAGAAGGAGAGTTCAAACATTGCCAGTAAGATGAAAAGTCCGTCCTACCAGTTTGCACATAGGAGAAATATTTCCAGACTGGAAAACTGATGCACCATGACTCACGTCCTTTTGTGTCACCTCTCGAGTCAGTGCCATTTATACTCAAAGCTTTCTTTGATTCATCAGCTCCGTGTGACACCTTCAGCTTCCACTGCACGGAGATGCTCAGGGTGATCCTGGCTGATCCTGCCTGCACACACCCATCCCTGCCTGCAGCCCCTGCTGCAGCCCTGGGGCTCTCAGCTCCCCCGTGCAGTATGGACAGCACAGGAAGGGAAGGTAAGGGACAGTTTATTCAAGGTGTAAGTGAAAATTAAACAGAAATACTACTTATCTTTACAGTCTAGCAACAAGCTCCCCCCTCCCCACAAGAGCAGGGTGGGAACCTGAGGTAGGAACAAGTCATCTCACCTGGTGCTCCTAAGGAGACTCCATGTTTAGAGCCATTTATACTCACAGCTTTATTTGATTACCACGGTCAATCGATCAGTACCTGTTTGTCTCTCTGTGGAGTACAAAAGCCTGTCAGGAAGTAGACAGCACACTCATTTCACATTATTAAACACGCTCACCTGTGGTTTCTAGTCATGCTCAATTTTATTTCCAGTCATGTTGAATTTCATTACTCGATCTTTTTTTTTCTTATCAGCCAAGATAAAAATACTGTATTTTCAAGTGATAGTCAATTTTCCAGTGAGAATTCTGGTCTTTCATTACATTTTCAGGGTTCACGGATAGCTAAAATACTAAATAGTTAAGCAAAAGACTGCAACATTTAAGCAAAGTATTTCACATGATTTGAAACTTAGGTGTTGAATGCTTATGTTGTTGTTTACAACAGTCCATCTGGTCAGTCCATGGTCATCATGGAACACCATGGCTGTGCACTCCCACCAGGGAAAGAAAACCTCACCAGGAAATCAGTAGAGATGCAGCCTCACCAAATGCCTGAACCCACAGAAAAGAATGGGAATATAAACCATCCACAAAAAACATACTCAAAAGAATAATATTTCAGTTGTTACCAAACCTCTGTTTTATGTTCCTGGTCTAAAACAAATTTTTGCATGAGCTGGAATTGTGCCCTAGCACACTCCCCATTCCCTGAGTCCCCAAGTGGCACACTGGAGCAGGGAGCACTTTGCGATCCTACAAATGATATCATAGTTATAAATATCATTAATTAAAGAATCAGAGTCATGGTATGCAACCAGGCATCACTGACTACTCTGGTCCTGCATGGTCTGCTCAGAGCAAAAACTCCCCTGAACAATGCAGACTTCAAATACAACCTCTCTGAAGAGGTGCATTGAAAAAAAATCCCAGCAAGATGACAGGGTTTATGGGAATAACAGCAGACATTTCTCTGCATGAAGATAATTCCAAAAAGTCTGTACTTAAAGAAAATAATGAGGAATGGCACCCCCCTCTTTTTTCTACATTCTAACTCCCAATATTGCAAAGGCTCAGACTGATGGTTCACTTCTGTAAGTGGAGCTTTTCAAATTGCTGTGTTCTACCCCAAATCCTGCAGGCAGCCATTCCTGCTGGCAGATTTCCAGCAGCCCCCATGAAGGGAAGGGTCTGGGCTTTGCCACTGACTGGTCACCAGCTGAAGCTTGGGCCATATGAATGGGGGTCCCTCTGACAGCCTTATTAACACAAATGATTTTTATTCTGCATGCCTGGGTAAGCCATGGGCACATGCCTGCAAGATCAAGGCCTCAGTCATTAATAACTTGGGCAATTGCTTCACCTAAAGCCACACTCTGTCTGCGCAGAAATCTTTCCGGGAATCTGGTAAAAAGATTGATGAAAATTAAACATCTACTTAGTGAAGCTGAAGTAACCAATATATGATTAATACTTTCCAATTATATTTCAGTACAGTACATTGCTGAGTTTGTTATTACCTGCACTCTTAACACTCCATCTGCAGTGTTAAATCCATCTGTTGCTGAAAATATGACTATATCTTCAAGGGTTTCTGAATCATCACGCTGGTACCTTTTAACATAATTATAAAGAAGAGCGATATTCATTATCCAGCGGAAATTAGAAACCTATAAATATGAGGGGAGGGGAGCAAGGGAAGAGCTGAGGTCCAGCGTTGCCCACTGTCTCAATTGATCATGTTGGCTTCTCTCACTTGAAATATTGCTCTGGGCTCTGGATTTAGCACCACCGGTCCCACTGGTTTCCCTGATATTTTGTTAACACCTCTTATGGGGACCTGGTCCCTCAGCTTCATTCTGCCAGGTGGAGATGGGCAAGAGAAGTGGCTTCATGGCAGCAGGATGTGGGGACAGCACAGACCTAAGGGTGTGTCCCATGGCCAAAGCCCCTGGGAATTGCTCACCTGTCTGACAGGAATGGCTGTGCTGGACCAGGTGTCCTTAGCAATGTGTTGTCACCTGCTGAAATGGCAAGAGAAATGTTCTGCTCGTTCCTACCTTTGAGAAGGATCTAAAGCAGAGGGTGCTATTTCTAAATACTCAGTTGAATTGTCAGAATAAATATATCATATTTTTGTGCGTATATCTTAGATGTTAAAGAAACCCCCTCTTTAAAGCAGCAGCAGCTGGTTTAAATGTGCCTACAGGTAACAGAAGGCAAAGCTTATGCCACAGTCTTTCCTGAACTCTGCTCCCTCCACTTCCTCCCCTCTGCCCTGTTAGGATTTGTCCTTACAAAACCACAAGTCTCCTTCGTAAACCACTAAATGAAAAATAAGAATTTTCAGACACCATTACACAGTTATGGATAAGATATAGGCTTCACTTCCGACCAAATCCCACAGAGGGTCCATTTTTGAAACTCTGGGTAGTAACCAGCTATGGAGAATTTTACAGGAAGAATTCAAACTAATTTTAAAAGCCTGCAAACAAAACTCCTTCAACCTTGGCAAGTCCATGCAGATAAATGAAACTGGAGAGAGGAGGTTTATTAACTATAAAAACTTTCAGATCCTCATGGGAGCATGAAGCAGGGTTTTCCTTTGCAGCATCCAGGAGGACTTTACTAGGACCAACCATTCCACCAGTGAGCCTGCCGGCAGGAAGGGCTTCTCTGGTGCTCAGCAGGTGTGTCTGTGCTTTTGGCATAGGAGCAATCTTGTCACTTTGCATGTGACATGGACAAAAAATACAAGAAAAACAAAGGTACCTCTCTATCCAAGAGTGTTGAGTCAGAAGTGAAGCTGCTGTGCCTTCTCAGCAAGAGAGGACAGAGGTGCTTTCCTCTGTGCCACCAGAAACAGGGCATAAATGGGGTATTACCGCACTGTGGTGGTTTTTGAGGCTCATGGATTTCTGGAAGCAATCTTTCTCCTATCTGAGAGAAATCCACAGGGTTAATAGCTAGAAGGACACAGCTAAAATGTGATTTTGAGAAAAAACAAGAACAAGACAACATGATATTTCTGCAGAAGAGAAAATGGGCTTGGAGTTTCAAAAATATCCTTCAGAAAAAAACATAGAAATTAAAACTAGTGAGCTGACTGAAGAAGCTTCAGAATTGCTTTCCTCTTACCAAGCTTTTATTGCTGTCTTTGGAATATAATTGGTGATAATTTTCTACTTGGAGTCTGACACATATTTTACAAGTTACTAAAGGTACTTGGAAAACAAAAGAATGGGTTGTTTTATTTCTCTTCATAAACAATTTGCTGTTGGAAACAGTGAAGCCTCTTGAATGACTCCAAGACATAAACTGCTTGTTTTAATTTCTCAAATAATCCTTTCTTATGGTTGTATTTGCTTCACTACAAGTAACTCTCACTTCTTTTCTGCTTTCCCACTGTTCTGGGCAGATTGGTGTTAGGGCAGAGTTTAACCATTTAGCTGAAGAATATAGCCTTGAGTATTATAAGCTTTACACCACACACTCAAAATTCACCCTCCACAAATATTCATTTAATTCAGCAGAAATTTTGCTGATCCCCTTAACCTACCTGGGATTTTAGTATTTGCTATGACACTTAACAAAGAATGCATGCACATACGCAAACCTCAGATGGAACAAATTTGATGAATAATTCACATTTGTGGAGAAAATCTTGTCTGGCTCCTTTCAAGGAGTGCAGGCATCTTGAGTAAGCTTTATGTTCTGACTTTAGCAGGGGCTTGCTTACTAAATGGTACAATACAAATATATTCCCAAACTATAGGAAGAAGTCAGGCAATAAATGTGTGTAACAATCTGCAGGGCTTATTATTCAGCAAAGGAATTGCCAAACCTGGATTTTTTAAGCAATGCCATGAAAAGATAGAAAGGTAAAAACACTTCATTGAGTGAACTTTCCTGCCAGATGTGTCAAAGTCCTGGCAGGGCACACAAACACCAGCAGTGGGTACAGCTCACCATTTTCATTTTTTATTGGATGAAATCAGAGGTGGGGTTTGACTGGTTTGGCACAGGAACTGCCAAGCTCTTACTCTGCAGAGATTCAGGAGTGAGCACAGCTCCTTCTGTTTGCCACGGGAAACCCAGCAGCTTGTGCAGGTCTTTGAAATCTGAGGCTTGTCCATTTTCAAAAAGAAACTCATGTTGCTGGAAAGCACTGGAGTCCTCACTGGACAGATTTCAGTGAAACACTAAGAAAATCACAGATTTTGGTTCTTTTTTGCAAGAATCATGGAGGAATTGTCAAATCACTGATGTGGAATGTTGTTTTCTGCAGTGAGGCTGCACTGTCTTCAGTAATCAGAAATCGGATTGAGAAGGTGATGCCAGGCTTCTGCCTTTCTTCTACTTATGTGCTCATTTGTTGTATTTTAACTTAAAAATTTAGATTCCAGTAAACATCATTTGTTCTCATGCCTCTCCCAGCACCTTTTTATGAAAGCAGAGCTTTAAAAAAATTATAGTAATAATAATTGCAAATTATGTCAAAAGCTTTTCTTGTTTACCTGAAAGATGTCAGGTCTGAAGCAGCAGGACTTGTTTTGTTTGGTTGGCTTTTAGGCTGCAAAAATTAGCTTCCACACACTGTAAAAATTTGTAAAAGGGAAAAAAGAATTGTTAGATCTTTTCCCTATCACCTTATAAAGTGTAATTCGGCTTGACAGTTTCATATACACGGCAGAAGTGAGAGAAACAAAGCATTAACAGCATACACGAGTTGATTGTCTGGAGATTCGGTCTCTGGAGAGCAGAGCTGATGCCTTGTGATGGTGCAAGTTTCTTTGACAACGAGTTGTGTGTAGTTCCAATCTCCCTCTGGCTCATGTAACACGAGGCAACAGTCTAAAAGATGGCTGAAAAATGTGGAAATCCAGACTGATCCCACTCTACTGGTACCAGCTCAGTTCTCAGCTCATCAGTTCATAAAAATTCTCTTTCAAGCACTGGTTTTTTCAGTGTTTTGACATTTCTATTAATTTTCCATATTTGTTTAAGTGATGCAAAGAGCAAATGGAAACAGCATACCTAAAGAAAAGAAAATAAAAGAAGAAAAATAAAAGCCAATTGATCTTTTTGCTTTTATCTGTTTTAATGCTGGTGAAAATCCAGAGCAAATCTTGATTTTAATCAAGTCATTTGTGTAAAACAGAAGCATTGTGTTAGTACAGATGAACAGCTTCAACCTTCTCATTACTGCACAATTTCCTATTATGCAGTATTTCTCTGCATGGCTTTCAAATATTTTGAATGCTATGTCATTTTAAAAAAAAGCCATACTTACATGAGCATCAAAGATTAGGCAGTTCTTGACTATCAGATAAAAAGAATTTAAGTGAGTCATGAAAAGACCTCTTCTTCAAAATGCTGATGGTAGACAAGGCTGTAGAAGAGATTGCTTTGCAAGTGCATTGTCACAGGGATGTCTTAAAAATACAGGATTCATCACAGATCTTTTAGGCACTCATCTGCTGTTTTTCTTTTCTCCTTTTAACTCCTCTATTAATCTGAGCCCCAGATAACCCCATCCATCACACCAGGGGAGCAACAGCAGTTTTGCATTTTTAGCCATGTGGAAAACTCAGTCCTGCATTCCCAAACATTGGTCATTGAATCACAGGATCGCTGAGGCTGGGAAAGATCTTCAGGTCGAGTCCAGCCATGAGCCCAGCACTGCCAAGCCCAGCAGCACTCTGTCCATCACAGAGCAGTACCAGGGCACCTCCCCAGGCTGCAGCACCTGCTTGGCCTTTTATGGTGGATTCCCTGATAACCTCCAGCACTCGTTGGTTCGGTTGTTTCAGTGAGAGTATAATAATCACTTGAATTAAACCCACAAATAAAATATCCATATAGATGTTTCAGGATGAACCGTATTTTGCAAGCTTGAAGGTGACGTTGCTCACCAGGTTGTCATCTGTTGGTGGGATGGCAATGGGACACCATTGCCTGAGGGGAAACCAGGGTCTAATGCTTTGCTTTCCATCAAATATTCTTACAACAGCCCAATCCTTGGCTGTGTCTCTCTCATCCTGCTGGAAATAGGCAACTGCATCCTCAATGTTTTCAAACTCGAGGCTTTTGCCTCCTGTTATATAAATGCAGAAAGAAAGTTACCATGTGCTCTTTCTATCAACACAAATTACCAATAACATTTTCAAATTTAAGCAGATGAGACACACGTCTTCTGTTCCTCGTGTAAAGGCTGGATCCACTTAAAACCAACAGGAGCCTTTTCATTCACTTCAGTGAACTTTAGATCACGTTCCAAAGAAGTGACATGATTATTTTTTCACTCTCAGATATACATTGGGCTGTTCTTAGTAGCAGGCCTGAACTCTGCAGACTCACTGCAGAAATTCCAAAATATGTGATTTTTTTTTTTTTTAGAAGAATTTCTATTAATTTTCTGTGACACATGCAAAAAAGTCAAACCTTGCCTAAACAGATTATGGGGGTAGGTTTAACAAGACAAACTGTGCTTATATTCTGTAGGTGTTGCACTGCATCCCACAGTTGAACTCAGATCTGACACAGCACCTCACACTATGATCCATCCATGCTGGGGACCTTCCATCACCAGGAGCTGGACAGCATTCAGGTAATCATGGGCAGCAGTCTGTAGAGGATCAGAGAATCACAGAATCACCAAGGCTGGAAAAGACTCCAAGGTCATCAAGTCCAACCATCAGCCAGGCACCACCTTGTCAACTAAACCGTATCATGAAATGTCTGTTCGTTTTCTGAACACTTCCATTTTTGGATGGTGACCCCACCACATCCCTGGGGAGCCTGTTCCAATGTTTAACCACTCATTCAGTGAAGAAAGGCTAATATCTAATAATATTGCTCATATCTAATCTAAACTCTCCCCTGGCACAACTGGAGGCCATTTTCTCTTGTCCTGTGTATTCTACATAAGAGGGCACGACTCCACAGCCTAGCCCTGTGATGCCCACGCATATAAAAACTGAAGGCTGATAATAAAGATTTGCATTGCTGTTCACAAAGAGCCACACAGCAAAATCCAAGATGTCAAATCCTCTCTTGCATCCAGTTTAAGCGATTCATTTGGGGAAGGGAGGTTTTATAATGTTTATTTGAGCCTGGAGGAACTATCCTGTTAGCGCACCAATAAATGTTGAGTGTAATACCACAACACTTTGCTGTACCAGGGGAATTCTCACAGCGCTTGTGTCTGCAGCAGGCAAGGAAAAGCAACAGCTTTCCCCCTGAGTCAGCCTGCCTGCCACGTGCCAGGTCTGCATGAGCCCTGGGTCCTTCCAGAACAATATGTTAACCAGGAAATTGGAACTTTGGAGTAGAAACATAATCCAAAACCAGAAAGAAACATGAAAATGTGTACAAATAGCTCTCCAAGTGGTGTATTTAAAAACATACTTTTTTTTTTTTCCTGGCTTTTTTAATCCCCCTTATTGTGAGCGGGAAAAGATGCAAGATTAGGGTAACAGCAAAAGAGAGGAAAATTTCCAAAAACTAAAAGGCAGAAAAGAAAAAAGTACTTAACTATTACTCTTCTTTCTTCACCCGAAACCTTCTCAAAGTACATTCTCACTTAAAATTTAAGCAGAGGGTATATATTTTGGTCAAAAATTCACTTTTAAAAATAGTGTTGCATGTAGGAATAGGTTTTATGTAAAACATTGATTCTCAGCAAAAGTTTTTAGGAGCAATGTGTGCACATGAAGTATCCACAGGATTTGTCTTATCCCAACACCATAAAAATTGTCAATTTGTAACAGACTCACTGCCCAGCCACATTCTTTCAAACTATGTAAGCAGGCTAAAAGACCTCAAGATCACAGTGCATCCTTCTGTTCTCACTCTGGGAGCTAAAATTCTCTTCCCTTGTGGAAATGTGAGATTTTATTTTGCAAGTCATCAAAGAGAACAGTCTCTTAAAATAAAAACCACCAAAAGAAGTCCAGAAAAGGTTCTGCACATACAAGAGTCTCCAGACTTGAATTTTCCACATCCTAACAGCTATTTGTGTGTCTAAATTCCCTTTTGCTTAGAGGAGACTTGGAAGGATGGGCCTTTAAATGAGGGCTGTAACTTCAGTGCTGCAGCTGGGCAGAGGAGCAACACTGCAGGGACAAGTGGGAACAAGCCAGTTAGTCTGTCATTTACCTCCTGAAATTCCAGGCTTTTCGACATTTAAAACCCTGTGACCTATAAAATGTTTGTCCTATTTAACCCTCAGAAGCCTTCGGAGTTTCTCCTTCAGCAGTCAGAAGGTTTGAAAACAAAACTACAAAAGTACATCTCATTTGCAGTGAGATCACTCCACAAGCAGAGTTAGCACTAACAGAGAAATACCAAATCCAAGGTATATTTTTAAAACACTCATCAGGCTTCAAAGAGCCACAGCTCCACTGTCCCAAATGTACCTGCAGATGTATTGACATGCAGTCAAAAGCCCTGTGAGCTCACACAGTGAAGCAAGACCGTATATAACCCTTCCAACCTGTGTTCCACCCAACCTTGGGAGCTTTGGCCTTCCCACTTCTTTTTGAAAAATGGGCTGCAACAGGAGAACTGCTCATGAGCACATTATCAGTTGCTTGAAACTGAGCCTAGCAAAACAAGCAAAACAAACATTCCCTGAAAGATTAATGCAGCATTTGCTGAATGGCAAGCTTGCTTTGGATGTAGTACAGCAGTGCTGACTGCAGACAGCCAGGCTCCATTACTTCATAGACCTGTCTCGCAGCAGGAGACACATCGAGTGGCAGGTACCAACCCTCAGATCACAGAGATCCTGCCGAGTGAGGGGTGTCACGGGCTGTGCACAGCTCTCCAAATGGAAGAGCCATCCCTGCAGCAAGGGATGTGCAACGTTACTTTTCCCCCTCGCTGTTTCTGCATCTTCAGCATCTTGAGCCACGGCCGTCAGCGTGCAAGGGTGAGCTGCTGAGCTTCTGAGATGAACACGGACACAAAGGCAGCTTCACATTGTGTTTGTAGTATCTCCCTTTATCAGGACAGAAGTCCAAACAGTTTCTGTTTACAAGTAAGAAAGCCCAGTGAATCTTTGTACTCATATTAACAAGGGAATTCCAAAGGCAGGTGAGTGCACACGCGTGGGTGTGTGTATATATAGACATCAAGCAACCTTGGATGCTTCAACAAGTTACTGGGATAATGCTAGAGAATTAACAGTTAAACACAACAATTATCTTCTAAGCTTTGCCTCAGACAGTCAATAATCCTGTCCCAGTTAATGCAGCTGGCAAAATTCCCACTCAGAAGGGCAGGATTCTCCATTAGGCTATAGAACAACTGCACAAGGAAAGGTGATACACAGGTTAGCATAGATGCACGGAGCAATCCAGCCATGGATTTCTCAGATTTTGGCACTTTTTTTTATTAGTTATGTCAGTTAAGTGTAGCAAGGCATGGCATGGATGATAAACCATGGAAAACTTCAAAAGTCCAGTTTGTGCTCTTTCATCTGGATGACTGGAATTCTGAATGGAAATGATGTATACACTCTCCACAGGGGAAAAAAACCCACAGGGTTTTCCAATTCACAGAAGTGACTCTGTGTGTAATTGTGGCCATAGGTACTTCTGATTAAGTCACAACTAGACAAAAAAACCATTAACAAGCTACGTGTCCTCTACTTTTTATAAATGAAACAAATCCAATTCATACAGGTCATCATAAGTACTTTTTTAAGCTAAAAATGGACAGGGGCTGTGACAGGCTGCTATTTTCTTCCTATATCATTTCTTCATGGCAAGGCACTGCATAGAAAGATACAAGGTGTCCAGGTACCAGGAAGCCACAACTTTACTTTCTTTCAAGATCCATTAAACTCTTCCATGTCAGTTTTTCTTTTGTTTTACCACTGTTTTGTGAAGACACCTCCAAGGTGCAAAACAAAGCCAGATGAGTTGCAAGCTAAGACAAACCCTCGTTAAAAATCTAGGCAATGTTTCTAGAACAAACACTTTGAAGCCCAAATAAAAGCTCATCCCAACACTGTTTGTTTTCAAATCTTTCCTTCTACTTGCATTTTTTCAGATATTCAGGTAGATGCCCTTCCTCCCCTGCCATTACTTGACCTGAAGCATGAGCAGTGTCTCCAAAGCCATGCTCCATCCAGGCAGACTGTACAGGAAACGAAGGATTCTTCTGCCTGGTCTGTCAGATGTGCCAAGCAATTCGTGGAATTCCAGAGGCATTTGTCCAACAGGAGGAATACTTGACTCCAGCTTCCTGATCTGTACATGAGGAACAAGTATTTCTATTATAGTCTCCAGTTCAGCAGACCTGAAAGCAGAGGATTTATTACACACAAGATCAAGAAGCCTCTCCTTTGATCATTTATACAGCAGTCTGTGAATGAAGGCATTCAGAGCCCAGCTCCAGCACACTCTGAAATATTCATGGGTACAGCCAAGAACAATAACCAAGCACTGGTTGGAGAGCAGATCCTCTGCTGGGGGACATCACACGGCAACTTGGTTGGCTTTAGTGGGGAAACAACAGTTTACACAAGCTAAAAATGTAATCTTTTTGCACATGGAGCTCTTTGTAAACCATGCTTTGATACACATCTGTGAGCCAGATAATAAACACTTCAGATAAATCACTGGAAGGTTTAGAGAGCTCTATGTGTTTTCTCAGACTTTCAGTCGTAGAGCAGAGGCCAGAAGTCAGTGCTGATTACACCTCAGTAGCAACTAACCATTACAAATATCAAAGCTGTGCCCGTTTGGACAATTTCTTGGAGGTTTTTGTTCTGTTTCTGAAGAGCTCTCTTCAGACCTCTGCATCTTTTGTTCTTTTATTCTGAGATACTTACACCTCATGCTTGAGTAGCCCTGGATATCTCACTGAGCCTTGAAACATCAAAAAAAGGACTGCCAGAGCATTTATTTCTCCTGTAAATCAGACAGCTCCATGATGCCCACAACAAGTTTTCCCCAAGGCCCAACCCCTCACTCAGCCATGGCCAGAACTGGGACAGCACCTGCAGGTTATTGTCACCTTGAAAGGAATCATTCACACAGCCCAAGCACTTGGGATTTTAAGGTGTAGGGAAGTCCCAGTCAGCTGGAGCTAGCCAAGGACATCAATATTTGTCAAGAAGTTTTCTTTGACACTTGGCTGAGGTGTAGTTCTGAAGTGATCTCCTTGTAAGAGTTACCACAGTTCTTAATTAACAACTGAGAATTTTTAAGAGTACATAAAAATGAGGTAGCGGACAACTTCCAACAAAGGTGAGCTTTGGAAAATCCTAGGTGGCAAAAAAGGAAAGGACAATAATCACCTCCAGCTCAGTACTGAAACACAACAGAGGGCACTCCCTTCAAATTTAAGTCACATTATCACAACTGAGTTCCCACCTCTAAGTTCTCAGACTCACAGTATTTTCTTCCAAAAACTGGTCAGCCATTGTCAGTATGTCACTTAACTTCTTAGTGGCAATCAAACTTTTTGTTAAGATAAATACTAACAAACTGGTAAAGAGAAAAACCTTCATTATTTCACCAGCCAAATCCAACAGTGTTGTCTCAGGAGGCACCTGAAATTTTGCTCACACAAGTGCTGCAGGCTTGAACTCATGCTAAGGCAATCTCAACAACCTTTTAAGCTTTAGGAGAATAACTTCCATGTTATAACTTTATTCAGTCATTAAGACAGCAATAATTTAAGACAAGAAATCAAGAGGAAAAAAATTGCACAAGTTACTCTATTAAGGACTGGAATATTAATGTTTTTGGGTAGATGAGACCCTGTGCAACCATGGAAACCATGGCATTGGATCCATTCAGCCTCCAAAGCTGAGCTGGGGCCTATGGTTGCTATGAGAGGATATAGCACACACCCTCAGCAGTTCTGGTTAGAAAGTTCTATTGTGTGTTTGTCTACACTTCATCTCAGCATAAAGTTATTTGTGGAACCGAGGTTAAGGAGAGGGTTCTGAAATCTGAAAACATACCTTTCAGATTAATTTAGGAAATCAGATGCTCTTTCACAACAGTTTGGGGCTTATTTGTGACAATTTAACTGATATCTTCCCTTTTTCTTAAAATATATAAAAGGATATAGTGAATTCAGCTTGGAGAAGTTGGGGATTAATTTATATTCCAATAGCATATAAGTATCTTTTTCAAGCTTATCCTCAGCCCAGACATCCTACAGACAGCCTGCAGGAGTTGGTAGTATAGAAACATGCCCATGGATTATGGTTTTTTTTTTAATTTAATAGCAAAATTTTAAGGAAAAATTTAAATGTAAATCTTCTGAAACACAATAAACTCAAAACTGTAGCTATCATTTAATCTATTATCTTTTCTAATTGCAAGAACAATTACACTAGGAACAATAACATGGCAAATAAAACCATCATGCTGTACAATATTAAAGCCTGAAAATGAAACAGAAGTTTTCTAAGAGGTTTATGAACTCCCAGTTCAGGGAATGACATCTGTAGTAGGGTAGGGTGAGAGGAAACTTTCCCTGTGAAAAACATGGAACTCACCTAAGCCAATAGCGCACTTTTGTTTAAAGTGGTTTATTAAGCCTTCAAAGCAGGTGATGATCTCTGCACCAGCAGCTCCCCCACACCAATTTTCCATGCTCAAGGTGCTGTCCTCAGACCACCTCTTCCCTCTCAGCATCAGAACAGTCCCCTACCCGAGCCATTCATATTCCAACTTTCTGTGTCACTGCCTCATTTAAAACCACTTTTCCTACCTTGCAGGACCCGCTCTCTCTGGGAAGATTGAGCCGTAGTTTGGTCTCCGTAACGTTCACCATCTGTCCCCTCTCCGTGCTGATGCCTCTGTTCCCCAAGACAAATTTTGCTGCTTCTACATATGCAGGATGCACCAGAAACACCAGAATATCCAACTTGAGAAAACTGAGCAGAGCTTCAATCTTCTGAGTCCAGGTGCCTCCTTTAGTGTGGTGGAAGTGTTCAGCGGATGACAGTGCTCGTTTCTGGGAGTAACAGTAAAGAGCAGCTTTCTGCTCAAGAAAGGCTTGGAATTGCTTCCAGCTTTACTGCTATCAGAAGGAGTTTTGACTCCTATTTCATTTTAAAGTCTATAAAAAAGCCACCCAGTTTCCTCCAAGCTGTCACAGGCGCATTTTGCTCAGTGTCACTCAGTGGCCCGGTGGCCATGGCTGAGCAGCACGCAGGTGGTGCAGGTGTTGGATGGGTGGAGGTCAGTGGTTCACCTCAGGAGTGTTCAGCAGATGGAGATGGCTCCCCTGGCACTCAGACAGGCTCAGGAACACGCTCCAGGGAAATACTCTACAATAACATTGAAGCAGGCAGAAGGTGTTTACCTGAAGGTGTTCAAAACCATACACTCAGCACCAAAAATGCTTATTCAGTTGTGGCAGTAACCAAAAATTACAGAACCTTGTAAATTCTTTGTTTACATAGCAGATGGCAGAGCAGTCTTCTTCTCTTGTTTTTGTTTAGTGGACCATTATTTTGGAAGACCCAACTCCAAGGGCAGTTTCCTGCTCTATGCAAGACTCGTGTGTCCTGCAAAAGAAGCCAAATTGGTTAAATCTCCTTTGCACCAGAAAGAGCTTTATGGCAAGCCTGATTCACAGAGAGTGGTGCCACGTCCATGGAGGATGTCACATCTCCTTAGGAAAGTGTTCTCTAAAAATCCTCTGAGCTTCCTTTTTAATTTATGATTTTTCCAAATGTGATTGTAACACCTGCATCCTACTCCTGCATCACAGTTTGCTCTCACCAAGCAAAACTATTTGTGCTTAAATGCTTTCATAAAAGTGCTTTTGGAAAAGTCCGTGTGAGAAATACCAGGCAAATGCTCAACTCCTGATTTAAAAAGGGTAGCAAATCCCTCAGCCTGAGCATTTGCCATTCATTTACAAAATAGACATCCTTTGGAAAAGCAGAAGTTATGGATGTGCAGGAGGCAGAAGGGAGAATGTCAGGGTTGGAGCTCTGGTTCAATCACCAGTACAATCATGAACCACTGGAAAAACAGGGCCCCTGTTTTGGGCCTCTGTTGTTATCTCCAAGGATCCAGATTCAAGGTCTGCCAGGAATTATGAATCCAGACATCCACTGCTGGTTTATCAGATATCTTAACTTTGGGGTAGTGCACACCAGAATCCTCACTTTAGCCAAACACAGAACCAGACAGGTGCCTTGTGGATGTCAAGGAGCACCAAAGATCACTCTGCTCCTTCAGGATCAGCCTTATTTCAGAGACAGCTCAGCTGAAGCTTCTGTTTTCAGCTGGTTTGCAGCTATAGCCTTAAAGTTTCAGAGTGTGACTTACTGTGGTGACATGATGAGGCAGAGAGAAATGGCAGTGACCTGCAAGCTACTGTTTGGAAGTGTGTTAACCCATTCCTACCCATGGCCATGAGCATTTCTTATGGCTGAAAGCACATTGTACAGGTCATTAGGTGCCCTGCTTTGAGTAAGTCTTTGGAATTTGGGCCCATTGAGACACACAAGGAGAAATACTTCAAAGGAGTAAAAGTCAGGAACATCAAATTTAAACCAAGGGCTATTTTTAATATTCAAGTAGTTTAAGTAATAGAGCCTTTCTCTTACTTTCTACCCAAACCGTGTTTCACAAAAAACTGAGTAGCTCTCAAAAACTGCACTCATCTATCAAGAAATTGAGAGGGAAGCTGCCATGTTTAGAGGAAGAACAAAGCTCAGAACTTCTACATTAGTGCTTAAGCAATATCAGATTCTCTCTTGGCTTTCTGATTTACTCACTAAAGTTCAGCAGATTTCCTCACAGCAGGAAGTAAATCTCCATTCTGGATGGCAAGTTCTCCATTCTGCTGAAGTCAAAGTAACTTTTTCCTATGAGATACAAACCAAAAGAGGATTTAATCTGCTTCCAGCATTAGGCTTTTGCATCTAGTTAGGATTTGGCCATGTATTTATGTTTTAATGTCTAAGTTTTAACACTCTTGGAAATCATGTATGTTCCAAACTTCTAATCTGTACTAGGGATGGCAGTTGTGGTATCTGGGCTACGTTCAGGTGCTCCAAACTCTTATCCCTACTGTGCTCTGTACATATCTTTAGGACCTCAGAGCTGTGTAGGCAATATGGAATATTAGTGAAAGTAACTTAGAATTTAGGCCAACACAATCTTGGCCTATAGAGCATCTTATAAATATGATATATTTACATGTGATAGATTGATGTAATATATTAAACACATTAGCTCTCGCTGTATTTAACAAATGCTGAGAGCTAGTAATATCAAGATAGATTTATGCTTTCCCCCATCCCTTGTTTTACCAGTGATACTCAAAAAGGACTGCTTGATTTAGACCATTTAGCTGACTTTTTTGTGTCATTTTGTAGTTAATGTATATTTTATTATATTTCCCCTCACTTTTAACAAAATTGTATAGGTGCAGACTCACACACAAATCAAAAAGTTACCTGACTGTTTATTGCATCTTTTTAGGAACATATCTCTATTCTGGAAAACATTTCACAGTTCAGTAATGGAAAATAGTTTGCACTTCATTTGTGCATGTACTAATTTTAGATTAAGCAGGACCACATAAATCCTGCTGAAAAATGATGCAATTAAGCCAGACCTATTTGTAAAAAGGACAACATGTGGCTGTAATTATAATGGCAAAGGATTCAGTAACACATTGACTTATTAGTGTGCTAAGAGGAGTTTGTGCAACATGCTGAGTAAGTCTTTACAGGAATAAATCTTTATATTCCCCCTAAAGCCATTAAAAACAATCCTCTGTTGCATTTCTGATCAACTTCTAGGGTGATTTGCTTTTCCAAAATGGTCACTTTTGTTGTAAGAGTTGCAATCAGTGTGTGCTGTGTCTACTGCTACCGTGGGAGTAGCTGTAGTTGCTCCATTTGACTTTTTCAGAGCAAAACTCTTCCCCAAGAGTCACTGGGTGACTGGCACAAGCACCAAAGCTCTCAAGTCTATCTATTTAGGTGACCAATAATCCATAAAGATTTATAGGGCTCATACTTCATGATGCTGTTGCAGTTTAAATGAGGATTTTGATTTCTCAGCACATTTCTAAACCCTTGGCAGCCCCCGAGAGCGATCGGTGCCTTCACCAGCACAACCTGTGGTAAAAACTGACTCAAAACCCCCTGTCCTTACCCATGACCACAAAGACTGTGTCCACTATGATGCCAAGGAAGGGAAAAAGCTAAGTTTAAGACCATTTTAAACTGTTTAGAGCCAAATTCAATTTGCCATCTGTACTTCAGCAGCAGAAACCTGAACTCTTCTCCTGCCCACAGGTCACATTGTCCCTTGTGGGGACATATATGGGAAGGATTTTGTGGTCTTGAGACCCACCTGTCAGGTCAAGCAGGACAGAAGAAGAGTCCTAGGCCATCCCATCCAGGACATTCCCCGGGACTGAGACCAGCAGTGATGCAAGTTTCAAATTCTCACATTCAGCAAAACGCCCTGCAAGTTCAGCTCCACAAGGTGTGTACTGAAGGGGAGTTAGGGCTCAATTACAGGCTCAGATCCTCATCTGAAGTGCCACACACATATACCAAAACCCCTGTACAGGGTTTTTGGACAGTGGTCCTTCTGTCACCTCTTCCACATTCAAATGTTTGTGTGTGGTGGGCGCAGAGGGAGATGTGAGAATCTCAGGGCCCGATGCCACCAGGCTGGTCAGTGATGGGAAGGCTCTTTCCAGCCCAGACATGGAAGTCTGGCTGCCACATGTGAGAAAGAATTAATTTATTGTTAATCTTTCTTTCTCAAATTCTTCTTAAAGATGTTGGGGATGAAAATCTGGAAGAATGATGCAGTTTTTCCAATCATATGTGGAGCATTTAAAGGTAAAAACAAAACAGTGTAAATATTTTTTTTTACTTCCAATTCCCAGTCTTTCTGATTTGCTGCTTTATTCTTCAACATAACAGGAAAAGCTTATTTTCATAGTTGCATGCCTTGCCCTGAAGAAGTAGATCAGAAAGCCCCTCTCATCTCCAAAGGGCTCATTTCCTTCAGAATTAAGACACTGAGTCAGTTGTTTCTTCAGTTTCAGTGACCTTTCTTCCCTTACTAGCTGGGGGGCTTGGTTTTTTCACAGGAGAACACATAATATAAACATAATCAGCCCTTTCACATCATGGAACTTTTTGCTTCAGCAGGAGATTCCTTACTCTGATATATTTTTTTTTTCTGATATGCTCTAGCTAACGTAAGATCCATTGTAAGGAAAAAAAAATATGAAGGGACCTTAAATGCTAACATCCATTGAAGCATCACTTAAAGTGCACCTGTGTCTTGTCATTTCAAAATTAATATAAGACAAGTTATGTGATCCCTTTAGGTAATTAATTCAGGCCTCTCGGGTTCCCCTTTCCCCTCATGCTTATTAGCACAGAAAATCCTCATGCAGACACACAGACAAAACAGCCACAGGATTCCTGTGTGGAGCAAAGCACTTGGAGGAGAAAGGGGCAAAGCTCTGCCTTGGTGATTAAAACACCTGAGTGCCTGAAGCATTCAGGTGTGGGGAAAATGTTGCTGAAGTGATGCAAGCCTTTAAAAATGCCATCAGAGTTTGCTTGGAAATTCAAAATCCTCATTAGTTGTATGAATAATTTATCAGCTGCTCCACCAGGCAGGAAGGGACACTTTTGTCATGTACTCGACTAGCAGTGAGGTTGGTTACCAGAAGCAAAAAGTTTCTGAGAAATGGAAATTCACTCACAAAGTGTGGTCATTCCTTGCCAGAACTTTTACAAAGATATCGTAAAGAGACCAGTCACAGAGGCACAGGGTACCCCTTCCAAAGGCTGTTCAAAGTACTTAATGCACTTTAAAGAATTGCACTGACTTTAATCTACCTCTTATTTGGTTTAAATAACAGGTATGGCATGTGCAGGATTAAAAAAAAAAAAAAAGAAGTTTAAAAAATCCAGTATTTGTAGTTAAACATTCTCAAAAAAAAAAGTATTTTAAATTAACTTGAGGAAGTTCGAAAGTACTGTAAGGAATAAATGTTGCTTTTAATCTTTCAAAGCCCAAACTGTAGCATTCCTGTTATCTGCTCCTGCCAAGTGTAAAAAGCATACAGGTCTTCAGGCACCCAGCAGCGATTCTTGGAAGGGCAATGAAAGAGGGAATGGCGAAAGCCTGCCAAAAGGAAAATCAAAGCCATACCTGCAAGCTGCAGTACAGTTCTAGGAATCCCTTCTGACTTTTCCTTTTCATGTGTTTGAAATTGAAACTTTTCAAAATGTTGGCGAGGTTCTTTAAAATAATTTTTACTTCTGAAAAACCTAAATAACTTGGAGGGATGGGGGACAGGAAGAAAGAGGAAGCAGAAGTGGGGTTAAACAACAAAAAAGAAATGGGAAGAAAAAGGGAAGAAGCGGCATTAAATGGAACTGAATTGTCCCAAAGCAGCCTCTTCAGAGGAAAGGAGCCCTGAAATGCAGGAAATCTGTCTAACCCTCTAACTATTCCCACTCAAGCTGCCCTGAAGTCACAGATGTTACTGATTCAGTTAGATAGCAATTCCAAGCTCCCAAAACAGATTCCAAGTGAGAAAATAGGAAAAGTCCTTGGTTGCTATTAGATACGCATTCTGAAGTAAAAAGGAGTACGAGCAGGGAGGAATTTGTGGCCTGGATTAGAGGTTCCACAGTAATTAAAGAGCAATGACAAATGGGGTCTGGGCTGACCTATTGAACGGGAAGCCGCAGGGTTGGGAGCTCAGGCTGCAGAGAAAATTCCTAGGGAAATGTGTCAGGGCTTTTTCCTGCTGTGATTTACCGACATGTTTAACAGGAATGAAACCCATACAGGTCTCTGCAAATGTAACAAGGGCCTACAGAGATTAGATGAAAAAGTGGACAATTTAGCAGGGCATGCTAAAAGCCTTGTAAATGATGTATTTAACCGTGCAATTAAATTCTGTGTCGGGGTAATAATTTATGGCATTGTTGCTAAAAACCTGGAGGAAAGTTATCTCTTCGTAAGAGACCAAGGACATATCCCTGCAATGTGCCCAGCAGCCTTCAAAATTTGAACAATTGCATTAGCAACATGGGAAGGAAAAAAGGCACTGCCTATAGCCTGTGAAAAAAAACAGTAAAAATAAATAGAACTCTAAGTCCTGACACTAAGGCCTCCCAATGAGGGATGAACAGGTCCCCAGGTGGGTGATGTAGGTAATGCAAATTCTTCTTGTGCTAGGTCAGAAGTTGTCCCCACCACACACTGCTCACCTGGGGAGAGCAGGTGGCTGAAGAGGAGATGCTGAACAAGGCCGGGCAGAAGGGGGGTTGAAAGAGCTGATGACAAAATCTGGGATCCTATCATCCCAGTCCTGGCTACACAGGGTTTGGGCTGGTGCTGGCTGGGCAGCAGAACCTGAGTAGTGATCCCATCCCATCCCTCCAGTTCCCTCTGTCTCTGCTTCACTCCCCTCCCTGCCAGGGGAATTACAGAACTCCTCTCTTGGGAAGCAGAGATGAGCATCCTCTCTGGACACAGCCCTGAGACAAGTCCTTCCTGTGCTTTGAGGGCCAAAGCTCTGCTCCAGGCTGTGCTACTGGATCCACAACCCCAGCCTGCCCTAAATTCCTTTCCCATTCCTCCCCACTCAATAGCTGAAGAGGTTTCCTTTTCAAGACGTTTTGTGCTGTTTCGTACATTAAGTTTTTGTTTTGTTTTCACAAAAGGTTATTCCCAAGCTCTGGGTGCCTGCCCTGGCAATTCGCTGGATTCACTGTCCAACTGGAATAAACACCTGGCAGCATAATGATCCTCCCTCACAACAAGGCAAATTAATATGACCAGCCAATAAACCAAGTGGCAGAATCAAGCCCCTTCCACCCAGTTCCCAATCCCATGCCATCAGGCCTCCCCAAAAGCTGTTGCATGCAGATGTTTTTTTACATCAGGCCGGAAGGGTTGGTAATGTTTAGGCTGTTTCACACCAATGGGGCTGGGGACGGGCTCCAGAACCAGCAGGCAGCTGCAAAATGTGCTGTTGGCAGCTCTCACCGTCCACAGTCAGGGTCTTTTAACTGGAGTGAGCCCAGCCCTGCATCACCACACTGTGATGCTGCACTTGCAACTCCTTCAAAGTGGTGGAGAGTGTTTTCAGGGAAGCTGGAGGATCACAAGGACACAGACATGAGCCCACATCATCCTACAACTTCAGCACCTCTTTAGCCATCTCTAAGCTGGTTTCACTTTACCTAATTATTTCTTAGGTATGTTTGAAATGGAGAATTCAAAATCTTGCATACAAATAGTTCCCTGACTGTCAAAACCAGCAACACTTCTCTTTCTGGGA
Organism: Bombycilla garrulus; assembly: GCA_013400315.1. NCBI lineage: Eukaryota > Metazoa > Chordata > Aves > Passeriformes > Bombycillidae > Bombycilla > Bombycilla garrulus. Next base: position 125,902 of record VXBU01011669.1, read on the forward strand.
TTATTCTTATCTGATGATATTTGATCTTCAAAAACACCAACACAAGGCAGCTGCATTTCTATCAATAACACCAGCATTTGCAGGATTGCTGTATCAGTAACACTAATTGCTCAACCACACCAAAACCCAATACAAACCTGTACAGTAACAGCTTGGAATAACAGTGGCATTAATCAAAATGATGTATAGTGAACCAAAAGGCTCCAAATATTTTTAGACAGCTGTGGTTAGAAAGCTTAGCTCAACTGAACTTAGCCATGTCGGGCAGGGCTTTGAGTACTCTGGTCTAGTAGGAGGTGTCTCTGCCCAAGGCAGGGTGTTGGAAAAAATTATTTCTAAGGTTCTTTCCAATCCAAACCATTCCAGGATCTCATAATTCCTTTGAGGAGAAAGAGGCAGCAGGCTGGGACTCAGAGGAGGAGATTTCTGTGTGATTGATACTGCAGCAGATAAGGCATGATTCCCTTGACAAATAAAGAGTTAACTCCTGCTTGGTAGAAATAGGTTGGATTACAGATAGGTAGGGCCTGAATTTCAGGCTTCATCACCAGGAGATGAACAGCACCAGAGCTAAATAATCCTGGATACTTTCTGTGGGCAAGGCAGCCTCTGGAAGCCTTTCCTTGAAGGCAGCAAAGCTGAGGTGACAAAAGGAAGAAAAATGGGTGGAAAATGAAGTAAATATCCTTGACTAATGAAAGACATGACGACTAGCAAAACTTCAAATTATTCATAGTTGAGGATGTGAGAACCCACACAATATTAATGCATTTTAAAAAAAAATCTCACCAAAATATTCCTCTCTGTCATCAAATTCCCAGTTTTTAGTTTAGGAGATGTAAAGACAGGTCTTCCAGCAGGGGTGTGCCATCCCCTGCCATCCCATGGACACGTGACTCCATGGTTATGGGAAGCAGTTTTATCTGAATTCCAGGTGAGTTTCTTCCCTTGTCCTTAGGCACAGCAGAGTGGATATCTGACAGCTCTGTGAGTATCAGTAACACCTTTTTAAAAATTGATGTGCAATAAGAGTTGGATTTCAGGAGGGGGAAGTGCTGCCAGAATAATCAGTTTGAATCCCTCTAATTGAAAGCTCGATGCAAAATTCAGGCAAAGGCAAGCAGAGTCCACAGCACATGGACACCCATTAACATAATGAGGGGAAACACGTAGGCTGCAGAGGACATGGAGAAAAATAATCTGGACCTAAGATACATTGAGGGCACACGTGTATGGAGCTGTTCTTCACTGGCAAAGGGGAAATGCATTTTCATAGAATTATGGAATGATTTGGATGGGAAGGGACCAAGCACATCTTGTTCCAATCCCCTGCTGTAGACAGAGGCACCTTCCACTATCCCAAATTTCTCCAAGCCCCATCTAACCTGGCTTTGAATTTTTCCAGGGTTGGGTCATCCACAGCTTCTCTGGATAACCTATGGCAGAGCCTCACCACCCTCACAGGGAAGAATTTCTTCCTATCACCTTATCTAATCCTGTTCTCTGTCCATTTAGTTTCAATAATTACATACATCTTTAGCACTGACCCATCATAGTGAGATTTTCAGATCTGTGCTAATTCATCTGGAAAACTCAGTGTGCCCAAAGTCAGGCTGAAGCAGTTACTCAAATCCTGAAGCTGGAAAATGTCACTGGGATATCCCAGAGCAAACTGGGATCTGCAATATCTTGTGGGATACACAAGTGGAGGGCACAAAGTGGTTCCTCCATCCCTTCAGGTGAGGAAATGGACTGTGCAGTGAAGCAATGCAATGATGAAGATTTCCCAGCTATTATGGAAGGATTAAACTCCACACAGAGGGATCTACTCACACACAGAGAAAAAAGCAATTTTCTGAACATTGAGCTTGAAACTTGCCATGATTTTTGGCCCTTTTTGCCAAACAAGCTGGTGCAAGGTGTGAGGCAGGTATTGTTAATTCAAGAAGTATTACCAGATGTATTTTATGTCAATTTAATAACTTATTAATAACTATTGGGTGACCAATCATAAATTAGTTAGCACTGCCCCAGAAGATAGTTCAGGACATACAGAGTGATTTACATAACAGATCTTGTCATGTCTCTGTGTCCTCTGCTTCTTTTCACTTATTCATGTGGAGAGCCAGGCAGATAATGGAAAAAGTAATTAATAGATTCGGCTTGAAAATTGTTTTGATATTAGTGTATATTTTATTAATACAAACTATTTGTCCAAACTCCAGGAGCTGGATGAATAATGGGGAGAACAAACTTCACTTACTGCAGGTACAGCATGAATTTATTGCATCAGTCTTCTGACAGTTACATTTTAACCAGATTTAGCAAGGTGGATAAACCAAACGAAATACAGGAGAAAAAAATGAAGAAGAAGGCAAACGTACCTGACTATTTGCTCTCACAAAAAAAAGAGCAGACTGCTGCTAGAAAGCCAAATTCCCAGCTGGAGAATAATCCCTGGCTGGGGACCAGGTCAGCCACACAGATATGCAAGAGACGAGACACAGCAAGGTTGGCTGGGAGTTCCTGATGGCAGCAGTGATTTACCTGCAGTCCTGCAGGTATCAGGATGGCCTGAGGCACCAATTCCCCAGACGTGAACAGGAAGCAGGAGTCAGCAGGGAGAGCTGGCTGTGGCTTGTGCCTTTCCAACCAGGTCATTTGTCCTGTGGAACAGAGACTCAGAATGCAGAGTAAGGGAATATATAGGAGGAAGCTGACACTGTTAGTGGTTATTTATTACCTATTTACTAGCAGGCAATGTCTGATCTGCAGGCTATACTAAACAAACACCCTCAGCTAACCCCTAAATTACCAATGGTTTCTACTCCAGCCACTGGGCTCCAGAAATCTCTGCCCGGCACCAGGGAGCCTGGGAGTCAGGTTAGTTTCTTGGCTGCTGCTGAGGAGGTCACTGTGTCGGACGACAATAAGTTATGAAACCAGAAAGTGCATCAGTAGAATATGATGGGTGCCTGAGCATCTTGAGTGCCTGCATCATATAATTGGGGTTCAGATACACAGCAGAAGAGCCCCACTACTCTTTCAGAATAATCCTTTTAAACAAGCAAAGATCTGTTACTTGATGACTATAGATTTATGGGAATACCAAAAATACAATGTCTTGGAAGAGCCTCTCTTTGGGCTGGCAGTTGATGTCCAATGTCCTACTCAGAGAAATTTAGAATTCTCCTTGTAATCTGATAAAAGAGCTGGTGAGGTGCACCAGGTCCTGGCTACATCCACTTTTACCCTGGTGCCCTTGTGACTGCCAACTTTCTTCACAGAGTCATAGAAGAGCTTGGGTTGGAAGGGATGTTTTGAGTTCATCTAGTCTCATCCCCTGCCTTGGGCAGGGACATCTTCCCCCAGACCAGGATGCTCCAAGACCTATCTAACCTGACCAGCTTCCAGGGATGGGGCAGCCACAGCTTCTTTGGAAAACCAGTTCCATTGCCTCACCACCCTCATTGGAAAAAACATCTTCCTTAGAAAAAACATCTTCCTTATACCTAATCTAAATCAACTCTCTTTTAGGTTAAAGCCATCACCCCTTATCCTATTGGCAAGGTTCCCTCTTCTCCCCTGACTTTCTAAAACTGTCCTTCCTCAAAGCAAATTTGTGTTTTTCAAGGCCCCAGGCTGTTTTCCTGGGGTGTCTGTATATCCTAAGCTATACAAACAGAAGGAGAGCTCATTTGATCTAAACCAGAGAACAAGGGAGTGTGACAAACAAGCAGCAGGACAAGAGGCAGACTGTGAAACTAAAGCAAATAAAATAAGGTCACATAGCTGCATAATTGAGCCAGTCTCTGTTTCCAAATCTTATCAAGGGTCTGCTTCCTGATGTTATTACAGGGAATTGCAGCTAGTGATGCCAAGCTACACATCACAGCCATAGGCACAGCAGAAACTTGGTTATGAAGAGGCCCCTGGAAGAGGACAAGGAGGTGGCTGGAGGATTTCTGCACCCAAACTTCTAAGTGTCCTGTGAATGCTGCATCTGGTCTGATACTTAAACCAGAGTTGGATCAGTTCTGCAGGGGCACACGGACTCCAGCTCTTAGGAAGAAACACCTTTTAATAAGGTCCATTGCTCATCTGTCCTGCAAACTGTTCAGGGTCCAAGTTTTCAGGAGTTCTGCTTCCTGGGCTGTGTACATGTTAAGACAGATGGTGTTAGAGAAGAAAGGGAAATGGTAATCTGCTGATAATGTCTCCACAGGAGCACTGTGGATGAACCCTGGGAAAATATCTACAGACAGCATGAGATGAGTCAAATTCTGCTGATAAATGATCACAGCAAATATAAGGATCATTTTTCATTACAACCAGGGCTGTTCTGCAAGGGAAAAGGTCTTTTGAGATCCATTGCAGAACTTCACTGAGCAACTTATTTGTTCTTACCAGAGTGATTCAATTTGTTGTAGAGCGTTGCTGATTCAAGGCCAGAGCTTTGCTAACCCTAAGTGTAGTATGATTAATAACCTCTTACTCCAACAAATTGCTCTTCAACAAACCCCTCCTTTTGCAAACCTTGGTCTAATGTTTACTGCAGAGCTTCGTAGTTTGCATAGGATTCTGCTTCAGGGAAATTGCATTTCAGGTCTCTATATCATTTCAACACAACCAAAAAATGTGATTTTCTTTTAATTCGGAATAGATCACATTTCAAGTATCACCAAGAAAGAAACCTCCTGCATCTCACCTTGTGATTTATGACTACCCTTTCAGAACAATTACTATTTATACATTCATTTATTGTGTCTCTTGGTGTCATATCTTTGGCAAAGTCATTGGACAGCAGTAGTGTGTCCCAATTCTCCCTCCATCAGAAAACATTTAGCAGAACTGCTTTTTAATAATGATACTGCCTTTTAATTTTCCAAAATGAGAATATGGATTGTAGCACTTTACTCAACTTTTCCTTTGATTAATGGGAGCACACTTCTGCATACTGAGACCAGGGCAGCAAGCTTGCTGGCCTGAAACAATTCCAAAAGAAAGTTTCAAGTATAAAAAAGAGGGAACTTATAAAACATTGTTTTAAGGTAGGTTCATGGTGAATTGAAAGATAAGACAATGGAAAGGTGGAGGAAGAAATTCTGTTGGAAACAATGATGTTTACAAGAACCAAGTCAGCCTGGACATACTTATTGCTTGGATAGGAAGAGTTGAAAAGAAATACTCTGCTGATAATTATAATAGATGATCCTGCTTCCCTGCTGTCTTCCATCATAAACAAATGGCATAAGCCAACAGTTAAACATCATATATTTTAATTAGTATTTAAAGCACTTAGTTATCTATGTACTGAGTAACTGCAACAAAACTTTGTCAGGCTGGAATGCAAAGGGGGGAGTTTAGCAAGGAAAAGCAATCTGATCTGTGCTCAGGACTGTGGCCTCCCTTCAGATACCTAAACCCTTACCTGCCAAATTCCAGCTGACATTTCCAAAGGGAAAATAAAATGAATGGGGAACAAAAACAACTGATGTGAAGTAAATAACTCTGTGGTCCTTGACTTTTGAATGGTACATATGTGGGGCAAGCAGAGCTGCACACTGGCACTAAAGTTGTGCTTGCACAACTGCTCTGGTCAAGGAATGCATGAACTGATTTCTGAATGTTGACAAACTTCTCCAGCATATTCATTATTCAAAGTATGAGGTACTAGACAATTTTTTTTAAACCATTGCCTTCTTGTGAAACATTGGTTAGCATCATCAGTATCCAAGTATTCTCATTATGATTTTTCTGAGGGGTGGTGTAGGATTATGTTGACCTCTTGTTGCATGAGCTTAACTTGGCCGTAAATGTTTGCAATACCTGATGAATACCACTGGTGTGAAATCAGCCCTGCTTGACAGCAACACAACTGTCAATCCACAACTGTCAATCCACTACAGTCTAAGTTTATTAGGAAGGTGGCTTTTGGCCCAAAATGTGCTCTAACTGTGATGAAAATGAGCCCAATGCACTGCATTGGTTGTGGGGGCTCATTGACCTACAGTGATTGTAAAGATTGTAAGATTAGTGTTTCCTGGAAACTGAACCCATAATATTGAGGAATTGAGACTTTTGATTAACAACTAAACTAGAAGGTCAACCTGACTTCATGAAGATAAAGTGAAGTTTTAGTAGAACTGAAGCCAAGAGGGAGCTCACCAGTTGTGACTGCTGATATTGGATTCATCTTCACAGGCTGCCTAAGGAAAGAAATCCAGTGGCATTTATAGTCTCCTCATCCTTTAATCTCCTTGGGATCCAAGCAAACAACTGTGTGCATGGCTTAGAGGGGTAAATTGGAACAGGGTCCTGTGGCACTTCCTGTGGGAATCACAGAAAATTAAAGAATCTGAGGGATTTTTGCTCTTTGAAAGCAAAACCAACAGTTAATGGTATGCTATAATTAACACAATTTCCTAAAGTTTAGAATCATGTGAGAAGAACATGAAAAGAAGAACGTGAAAATGCACCTCTGGGTAAAGGATGCTTATTTTGCTGTCTGTTCTGAGGGAGCATGCATGGCCCTCTTCTAGGGACAGGGTACATGCCAAAGGAAGGTGATTTAGGGACACTCAGCTACAGTGCTGCTCTTTAATTGAAGCACAGTTTCCCCTTTATCTTCTGGGGAGTGTACAGGAGCCACAGCCAAGCACAGAGTCATCTCTGCTCTCCTCCATGCTCCCCCAGAGTGGGTGCACTCCCCTTTTTGAAGAGAAATCTTCCCAAATGCTCCCAACACCAACAGCCTGCAGGGAGGCATTCAGTGCACTCCCAGGAGCCAGCATCCTCTTCCTCACACCCACTGCCCCGGGTGTGGACACACACCCTGCATTTCTCATGCACGGTGGTGCTCCCAGCAGTGCCCCATGGCTCTGGCAGGATCACTGCTGGGAATTGCCTTTGGGGGTGGATGATTCCATTCTGACCAGATTGCCTTTCTCTGCTGGCCATGGGGAGCTTCCCTAACTAACAGCCACGTTTCCAACGAGCCTGGAAAAAGCTTCAAATGCACCTCTGCGTGCGAGGCTGCTCTCAACAGCTTGCCCAGTTGTAGAGTTATTGAAAACATTTACACATGTAATTTTATTGCAAGAACAGACACAACTGTGACTTTATTGATTGCTTTCCTAGTTATGGAAATGTTTCACTGCTTTAAACCCTTCAGCTCACCCTGCAACCTCCCCAGCTCGATCACGCCCCATTTAGTGCCGTTCTAATATTAGCAGACCTTTGTTTCCACAACCTGGATTTTCCATATTTTCATCCCTACGACCAAGAAAGCTCATGGCCAAATAACAATGAGCTCATCTCAAATGCTTAAGCAGCCAGTGCCAGGTGAACAAATTGTCTATTATTAGACTCTTTCATGCTCTAGGAGCTTTTGTTCCCTACTTGCCTGCCTTAACACCTGCTGTTGCAATGTATATCAACTTTCAGAACATCATTCTCAGTAACAACAGAATGTAAAAATGTATTCAGGGATTGCTCAAACAGAAAGTGATTAAGTTTTGTAGAGAGAGCTTTGTCAAGCACAAAAGAATAAAAAAATCAGACGTGTGGTGATGGAACTGGAGTAATTATGAATACAAATCAAAAATCTTCACTGAATCAACACAATAAAAAGGTAGACATTGAATTGCAGGGAATTCATTCAGTGGCATTCAGGAAAACACTAATAGTTGTGAGAAATGAATTTGTATTAGTAGTAGTAGTAATAGGAATTTTTTTCCTTCAGTGAGTTTCACACAAATATAGAGTGTTTGACTGGTGTGTGAAAGCGTTGATGGGATTGTGTGGGTTGGGCATATGGAAAAGGTGTAACCCAAACCCAGCAGCTTAAAAAACACATATATAGATATTTAAAAATATTTAGTAGTGTGATCCAAATGTTAGAGAAGGAAATCATAATTAACAGGTTATAAGGTATGTTATGAGGAGGTCTGGCTTTTACTGGAGCAAGAACAGTCATGGCTCGTGGTACAGAAATGGACTACTGTTCTTATGTGGGATGGCTTTTTTTTTCTTTATGCATTTTTCTTCTGTTCAGAAAATCAGACTTAAATGGTTGCTTTTACAAGCATGAAATAGAGCTGGAGAGAGCAGCATGACCTGGGAGAGGAGGCTCAGCAACCACCTGGAGTGAGCAAAATTCTTGCCCGCGGCTGAATGGGTTCCCCCTCTCAGCAAATCAGATGTCCATTTATAACAAAATTCCCTCTTATCCCCTTCTCACCTGCCACATCTATTTAGATTGTAAATGTTCCAGGCCAGGCACTGTCTCTCACCGTGTGCTCATCCCTTGCACAGCATGGGGAGGCTCCAGCCTGTGTTGGGCTCTCACAGGATTGTGCTGCACGTGGCAAACAACACAGAGATCCACGGACAGTGAAACCCCAAAAGCATTTGTTACCTCATTTTACTCTGCAATAAATTCTGACCTTGGTTTAGTATTGCTATTGAAAAGAGCTTAAAGCCAGTTCCCAGAAAAGCAGAGTCCAAGCATTGTATCACTTATTAAATATTCAAATAGCAAGTAAGCTTCTCTTACAAATAACCCCAAAAATATTCCCTATACAGAAGGTGGTTTTCCTAACAAACCTTGCTTCACTCTTCCTCCCAAAACACACAGTTCAAGCAGCTGCATGCCCTGCTCCTCCCTCGGACAGAGCTATGTACCACGATACTTGCACAGAAAGTCTGCTCTGGTTCTGGTTGCATTTGGATTTTATAATTTTCAAATCAAAATAGAGGATTATTGACTTTTCTTGCTGCTTATTTAATACATATGACCTGTCCCCACCAGTTAAAAATTCTGAAAAATTATTACTTACAAGAAAGAGGAGGGCAGAGAGCAGTCTCTGCTAAAGAAGGAACTGCTCTGCAGAAGTAGTTAGTCAAAATACATCTGTTAAAACAGGAAAAAAAAATCAACAGCAAAGTTACTTAAACATGTACACCACATTCAAATTCGAGGAAAAACGTTATTTTTGGACTGTAACTATGGTAAGGGTACATTAGATCCTCTGCTACACTGCTAATAATGAATAAGAAATCTGGAGGCAGAAAGTGAAACGTTCATCAGAATTGTTTTAACTTGCTGTGTGATACCCACAGCTATCCCTGGGCACGTGCCTTGCCTGTCCCTTGTGTCCCTGCACAGACCCAGGGCAGGAGAGGCAGATCCACCACAGTGATTGATGTCCTCCAGGGATATTTTCTGCTTCAAGTTGTTCCAGGTGCCTTTGCACCACCTTTGTCCTGTCAAGAGATGAAAACCAGCCATGGGTTTGAGGGGTAATAGGTCAAAACATCCCCTTTCTTCAGAAATGAGCAAAGATTAGTCCACAAAGAAATCACCAGCTTGGACTTTCAGCAGGAAAACGCTCTGCTCTGCTTGCACAAAAGGCTATTCAAAATGTTGTATTTTATCTTCAATAAAGATGAATTATCATGGGAACATTAAGGCTGGAAAAGAACTCTCAGATCATCAAGCCCAGTCATTACCCCAGCCCTTCCTTTCTCCAGTTATGGCCACATGTCTTAACACCAAAAATCCCTGAGTAATAAAAAGCCAAAATACTAAAGAACCAAACAAGTCAGTAGAACTCAAACAGGGGGAAAGCAAAAGGAAGAAGTTTCACTCGGGAAGCCCGAGGTCTTCCTGATCTATGATGTTTATTTGAGAGCTCTCACAATATAAACATCAAAAAAAATTTGAGAAACACAATCACCCATACAAAAATCCAGTGAGTACATGACACAAAGCCTTGCTGTAAGATATAATAATCCCTATTTCATATGCACGATTTATTCTGAGCATTTGTTATTACACCTCTGAACATAAACATAAAACACATATGAAAGATAACAGGCAGGACAATTCACTCATATAGATCATCCAGAACACATCTGACATGATCTCTTGTGTCAGATGGCCAAGCACATCTTTCTTAGAATATCTTATGTATCCATCAGCATAAAAGAGACATTTCTGCCTCTGGTGTTGCACGCTGGTATCACAGGGCTGCTGTAAAATAGGTTCAGGGGGCTCATGAATCTGCCTCAGCCACCAAAGATAAACAAATCTGGAACTCATTAGTCTTCACACGGCAGTGTTTTGGCACACAGAGGAAAAGGAGTTATCAAGACTAAATTCAGAAAGGTTGATATATGTATCTACATCTCAAAATGTCTGTTAAACTGCCAACATGCTTCACATAGTCCCTGTGAGGTTTGTATTTTTTCCTGCATTGTTTAAGCTGTCAAATGTTAATGTGTTTCTGGCTTAATTTATTACACTGATATGACAAGTTATGAGCAAATGTATTCTTGTTTACTACTGTTAATATTTTGGTTATACTCATTAAGAGCAGTTTTAAGATTAGTCTTTTTTGTTATTTTGCATAGTGGGAAAGAAGCAAAAGTCTTCAGTGAGGACTGCATCTCACGGCTGCTTGCAGCACGGGCTTCAAACTGGAGTGCTCCAATTAAATATTAAATCATCACCACAGATCAGGACAAATCCTAATGAAAGGGTGTCCCAGAGCCTGCCCGATGGAAGACCTGCCCTGCTGTTATGAGATCTCATCTGGACGTGAGAGATGGACATCTCCGCTAAGTGAAATTCCAGAGTGTGCTCCTAAACAGGTAGAGTGTTTTTCTTCACTAACACAAAGCCAAGATACATATAATTTTCTTTAATTCTAGCAGGATCCCCCTCTCCAACTTCAGGGATGCCACAAAGTATTTCCCAGCTTGTCCTCTGCAGGCTCTAGTAGCTTTTTTGTCATATTTAAGCTTTTTTAGCTCTTGAGTTTCTTAAGTGAAAGCCAGCTTCATTGGAAAGCTGATGGAGCAGTCATGGTATAAGTGCCATCTCTGGTGAAAATGTGAGAGAAACAACTGGCTGGGGTACACATCACAGGGTCAGTGCATTCCCCTGGAACACCTGGAGATGAGCTACAATCACCTTTATACATGAGCATGAACCATGTCAGGCTGTTATTCCCACAGCATGATGCAATATGACGCAGCTCAGTCCCAAACCCTATTGTGACACAAATTTAGAAGCAGACTTGGATGAAGATATGGAATTCTGGCACAGAAATTATTTCAGTATTCTGGAGTTTGTTTTCATTCTGATTTGGAAGGAGAAGAAGGAAATCTAGAAGGTTTGAAAAATTATCAGGCAATTTGGATAAGTCTCCAATTAAAATTCCACTAGGTTGCATAATACAGAGACAGGAACTTGGAAGTCCCAGATGAATGGGAGTCTCAGTGCTCAGAAGCCAATGCTCCTGGCTTTCCATGCATGCACAGAGCCCAGAGCTGCAGCAATCTGCTCCATGGGCTGTCAAGTTGCCCATCAGCTGAAATTCCAACGCCTCTTCCACTCTACATTTAAGCAGCTACAAATCCTGCTCAGATCCTCACAAAATTGTGTCTAAGTAACTTTCTAGGAAATCCATATCTGTCTGGGCAGGAGCAAGATCCTTGACAAATATGATCTCCCTAACTTGTGGGCATCCTTGTTCATGTCCAGAACCAAAAGTGTAAAATTGCATTAAAATTTCCAGTGCTTAAAGCACATCCGAGACAACAGGAGCATTTCTGTTACCTTCTTTTGTCTTTGGGCCCAGAGGCTACACCTACAACACCTTGCAGTATTTGCTACATTTTGAAAAATTCCTTGCAATAGAGGTAAACTGCCTACAAAGCTTTAGCTCAGAAATATTTGCTTATCTGGCAGGGCTTTTTAGTAGTCAAGCTGAGATTTTTCTTTCAGTAGCTGAATGAGGCAGATGGTTTGATTCAGTGTGGCTACAGAAAGAGAGCCAAGGCAATTCTGGGGCTATGTGTGCAAAGCCTTCACATCAGGGCTCAAGAACAGAGCTGCTGCAGCATTCAGTGATGAAGAATGTGGCAAAGAAAAAGCATCAAGTAATTATTGGAATGGCTTCTGCAGAGGCAGCTCACCTGGACCTGCTGGCCTGGTGGGTTCTGTCGGTCCATACCTCACATGGTTCATGTGGATACAGAGAAGAGGGTTCTGAACTTGGACATTTCTTCTTGTGCACTGTCAGGAATGTGCTTAAATGTGTGGGCTTTAATAACACGTAATGTCTTGTGGCTGTGTGCCTCCAGGATATCTCTGAAAGCACTTATCCCTAGCACTCCAAGAAGGGCATAGCAGGATTTTTTTACAGCATTTCCTCAGGTAAAGAACAGCAGATGAACTCCAGGTCTTGCTCCTGTCCTTATGTGACACAGGAATAATGAATACAGAGTTTTGATTGAAGGGACTTATTTTTCCACAGGCTGTGGTCCGCTTTTGGAAATACACAAGCAAGAACTCCATTCTGACCTATTGTTACACTCCTACATCTTCCACTATTCTAACATTCCCTCTATATTTTATTACATTTCACTTTATCAGCAATCCTAGATATACCTATCACTTATCAGATGCATATAATATATACACACGTATTTATTTTCAATTTTCTGGCATGCAGTTTAAAACAGAATCAAATTTCTTGTTGCTACAAGCCAGTCCAGGAACCCTGAGAAAACATGCCAATTGAGAGAGGTCGTTTATATTTTGTTTGCAATGGACACACAAATTCGATCTCTTTCAGATATTTTTGCCTGGAAGCAAGGATGTATTCCAATGTTCAGGTAACCCAGATTTCCAGATTAGGATGATGAGACAATCAGGCTGCAGATCTTTGCTTGCTTAACCTTGGGAGGCACCACTCTCTTCTCAATATTTTACAGTAAATGCTTGGTACAGCTTTCTTTCATTTTCACTTCACCACCATTGTGTGAGCTGGCCTCCAATGCTGACATTCCTTCTACCTAAGTGTGCTTTCCCCCTTTATTTTTTTTTTATGCTTCCTGACATTTTCATTTTCTGGGTCATACCCCACTCCACTACATAGGAGCAAAGCAGTAAAATCACTCACATAAAGCCCCTGCAAGCACTGGACCCGTTGCTTTCATCTGTGAGCTCCCCTCATGTTTGATTGTTCAGATCTGAGTAGCTGGAATATGTTTCAAGGCATAAAAGCACATTGTTTCATATGCTCAGGGAAGTTGGTGATGATGGCTAGATCTCAGCCTGCGTTGGAAATGCAGTACCTCTCTAACAAGTTGTCAATCTCAATTAAGACATCAACATGTCGAATTAGGAAGGTAGTGCTGCACAGCCTATTGTTGAACTGCGTGTCAGGTGAAATAAGCACTAATTATACACTTAGCCAAATATGTCTGTTCAATATTACTTCAAAACTAAGGTCACTGAGTTATTGTGAAGTGGTAGTTTACACTATTTTGGATCCCACCAAATGGCAGGTGGCCATACAAATATGCAACTCAGCATGTTCTGCTCGGTCCCCACAGCTGTGCTGCCAATCAGTTAAGGATGGCTGCAAGTAAATGCTAATTAGCTTCTGTTGATCTGCATATTCCAGCAGCCTCCCAGGATTCCCATTTTGATATGCAAGATTGCCAGTTGGGTATGTGATTGAATTAAGAACCAGAAAAGATTTTATCTTCCATGCAGGAAAATGTGGGTCTGAATCCCCAGTAGAGGCTGTTATCACTCTGATTTATGTTTGGCAGTGCCTGGCATTGGAGTGGTAGCAAAGGCTCAGTGCTAGAGGGTGCTACCTCCCTTCTTTTGGAGGAGAAAGTCTCTCCTTGTTAAGAGCAAACACTCACCATCTGGGGCCCGACCCACTCCTGGCTTTTTCATTTGCAAGGTTTCCACATGTCTGCTTTTCCACACAGGGTCCAGCAGATGCTCTTCTGTAGGTTGACTGGCCCTCAAAAAACAAATAGGAATTAAAAAAAAAANAGAGATTTCCCAAGGTTTTCAATAGCCTGTTAATAGTTGGCTGGTTACATTTGCAAGGACCACTTAAAAAAGAAATGGCTGGAAAGTTGCACTTCTGGGAGCAAAGTGCTTAGATTTTGCACCTGTACTTCATAAGGGAAAAAAATATGATCTCATTATGTAAACATTACAATAACAATTTTCAGAAATTTTGCTTGGCTCTGCTATTAGTGAGCACTGGTTCCCTGTAGTGAGGAAATTATATTTCTCAGAAACCTCTCAGTGCATATGAAGGCAAAATAAAATTTGTCTCATCTTTGTGATTTTTCACCTTATGGTTTGATCAGACATTAAAAGAAAAATGAGTATTTAATTACCCTGCCAAGTTTCTGTAGGTTGTTATCATATTGTTTCTTGTCTTGAAAATAACTCAAAGGAAAGGTTGGCTTCAGGGTGATGGAACATTGTGTGCTGCCTTAAAAGTCTGGGAAAATGTTCTTCCTTGGGGATTTGAAGTTATTTTATTTTTTAAATTATGTTCTCCCATTCATAAAGTTTGTCATCACTCTGTTGTAAACAAGACACCGAAGTACATGAGCAGTAATCCAGTTCAATAAAGTTTTTAGGAGAAAGTCATAGGTAAGAATTCACTGCAAATTTCACTGGCATATGTAATGTACAAAACTCTGAAAGCAAAATTGCAATCACTGTTTTAAAAGGTCCTTGTGTACTCTGACACACTTGAAAACATTCTCTTCTGAAGGATACTAAAAAAATAGATGGATTAATACATAACATTTAAATGAGTCCCAGACATTTTCAAAAATTTTCTGTTTCTGTTGTTGTAATGAATAAAATTAAGAAATAGGGGGAAAATGCTTAAAAGAAAGAAATATCTGCCAAGAATTCTAAGTCAAACAAGATTTGCTATCCCCTCTATTACATGTACTATTACAAATTCAAAAGGAGTCTTGAACTAACTGCAGGAATTACCTACATTTATATATGTTACATATAAATATACACAGATGTATATTTTATATAAATATCTGTGGGGTCAAAACCAAGCTTCAATAAGGAGAGAAACAGAATTATTTCATCAGATGCAAATTCATCCTATGAACAAAACTCCTTAAGTTTTTGTGTGTTAATGTTTATATAATTTTCTATGTTTATAAGAAAGTGGAATTATTTACAAATGAAACTGAACACTATTAAAGCCTTGTAATCCCATGCTTTTTCCAGGTCATTTTTTAATAGGTTGTGCATTACCACTAAATATATGGCCCCAATTCCACAAGGCAATGAAGCACACAGTTAACTTTAAGCATCCTTGAAATCAAAGAGACTTATTTGCTCTGATAAATTCGGGCCCTAGGCTTCTTGAGATATTAAATAATATATCATATTTCTCTCCATTAAGCAAAATGCAGGGACCAGACAGTTTGGGAGGTGTTTTATTTTAACTTTTTTTGCAATGACACTCAAAATAAGTATCTTTGTCCTCAAATACATATGGGCAAGAGTACCTTTGTGCCCTCACATATTGCACAGGCTCCAAGGAACTCAGAAAGTAACACTGAGAATGGATAAGTCAGAAAATGTCAGTAAAACTGCAGTTCAATCTATTTTTATAGTTTTATTATCGTTTTGGCATTGACACATTTCAGAAGGTTTTGAAGTGCTCTGTGGCCCCAGTTTGTCAGATCACAGAGAGTTACGTCACTTGTCCAAGCTTGGCCAAAACAGACAAGGACTTTCCAGTCTGGAAAGAAGCCTGGAAGAAAGGGATAAATATTGCACTGCATAAAAACTAAACCAATATGGGCTGGGGGGGAAAAAAGAAAAGAAAAAAAGCTAAATAGATTTTACATCTCTCACAAAACTGCAGTTAAAGGCTCTAAACAAGTTATCTGGCAGCTAGTTTAAACTAAAAAATAGAAAATGCTTTTTTATTTTTAATATACATCTGTGATAGATGGGGTGATAAAAAGTAATAAGGAGTACATGGGGTGGATGTGCTAAGAAACTCATGAAAAGTCTTTGTTGTTAAACAAAATTCAATCTAAGCACAAAGAGACAAGTTTAGGCTATTGTATTTTGGAATAAATTATTTTAAATTATAAATCTATGAATCCATTCTTTACTATCAAGTGATCTGCTGAAATAATGTGAATATTGCTTTGCAGGACTAAACAGAGAAAATATATATTCAAATAATATATCAGTGTATTATTCTTCACATCAAAATAGTAGAAATTTTTTGTCCACTTATCTCTAACATTCACAAAACTCCAGTTTGTCTGTAAATACCTAACAAGGAAGAGTCCGTTTTTCACTCTTGTGAGCTAACTCCAAAAAAGTAAATTCCAGAAAGTGACAGTTAGGGTACATACCAAAGAAAAAAGTCATCTTAATGAGAAATAGTAACTCTTGGATCTGTCTTCCACAGGAAAACTTTATTCTATTGAGTTCTTACTGTCCTGTTAGTTTAATTGTAGAACAAAATCTTACCTCAGCAGTGAGGAGTGAAGCAAGGACAAAGATTGCTGTGTATGAACTGGAAACACTGATGACTGAAAACAGAAGAGCTACTAGAAAGAAAAAGCATAGATCTGAATAATCTCAACCTAATAATATCAAAGCTAAAAGGTATCCAAATTAATTTCTGGGAAGGCTGAACTAGACAAGCTCCAAACTGGAAACTCCATCATTTTATGGATGTGAATCAGTATAATTCTTTTTCCTGATTCTACAGAGACTGAGGTAAAAGATAGGGCTGCAGATATGATGGGGATAATCTTCCTGAGGTGACTTCAGTATCCCAAGAGCTCTTACACAGGCAATATATGACATCTGCTCTTGTCAAAGTCACCAGAAATTGGTCGCTTGATAGCAAACCAAAGAAATAAATACACTGGTTTGCACTTAAATATATGTCCCAATCTTAATTTTTTTTTTCAATTTTACCTTTTTCATGAGCATCAGCCATAAAACTGACCACTTGAGATCCCAGCTTCCCTTGACTTGGAAAGCTTGTAGGAAGTTTGCTCCAAAGCCACACATCTCTCAATGAGAACAATGAGGGAGGACACTCAGCTTGACAGCTAGGGCGTAAAACTCCCATTCTTTCCTTAAACACAAAAATGATGAAAACATTTATTATGAAACATATTTTCCATTACTGTATTGTAGAATGTAAACAAGTTCTCATGACATATGGGGCCATGTGTTTCCTTAAAGAGGTGTTATGTATGTCAGAAGCAGCATATGTACCGTGTGATACAGCTACCACCATGGTAAGCATTTGTTATTGCCTAGTGAACAGGTGCATAAAATCCCCATGTAAACAGATGTCATAGCTGCACTGACATCTCTTACTCACGTCTACTCCTGCAGGAAAATGAGGGGGTTTGTTTCCCCCTCTTGGGTGTTTAATGTGGAGGGCCTAGACTTGTGTGTCTGCATCTTCCCACTTTCACGGATCTCCTTCTTCACTGCACAGCAGCTTTTAGGAGGAATAATCACCCAAAGAAGAACTTTTTTCTATAAGAGGTTCCACAGTCATACACTTTCCAGAAGTCTCTGTATAGATAGTGTTGACAGGCACAACCAGCTTCATTAAGAAATTGATCTAATATTGAGAAACCTGAAAGGCACAACCAGATTTTATACTGATTTTCTTTTCGCCCCTAGAAGATGGCTTTTCTCCATGAAAAAAAATTTAAAAATCAGAGAATTCAAGTGGAGCCCATTAGAATAAGACAAAAAATACAGAAACACTGCTCTTTGCAAGGTGATGCTTGCAGGTGGACTAACAATGACCAGGTGAAACACAGCAGATCTCACTGGGAGTCTCTGCATGGCCACAAGTGGAACCAACCCAAACTCACTGTGCTCATGTGAGAAACTTCTCCTTCCCCACTGGCAATCTCTTTTTTTTTTTGCTTGCTTTAAAGCTTCAGGTGCTCTTAAATTCACATATCTTAATTAGTGCAACCCTCAGTTATCAGGTTACTTTGGTGAGAATGACCCCGCAGCTCACAGAACCCTTTCTACCAACTCCCTGAACCCTTTGAAGACTGAGTAATGTAAAGAGTAAACATAAATATGTCATTTCCTTTTATCAAACATATGCATTCAAATCAGGCAAAAAGTCTCGAAAGCTAAGTGTGGTACAGCTTCACACAAACATGAAGGGGCTGGTGTGCCAGATCTGGCTCTTCCCTTCTCACACCTTCTTTTAAACTGAGATATTTGCCAGAACTTTTCAATCTAAGCCAAGGCTGCGGCTCTCTGCTGTTCTCAGACGTGGTCACATTTGCGCTTGTCCTTGCCTGGTACATATTAAAATAATAATTTTTCCTTCCTTTCACCCTTCCAGAGCAAAGTAGTCTGTTTCTGCTCACATACTAAATTTTTAATGCAGTTTTCATTTTAAATTCCTTTAGCACAGTTTCTGTGGTTCTTTTTGCCTTCCTTTCTTTCCCATTCCCCTCCACTATGGCTTGTTGCACAAAAGAAAAAGCCATTCTCGCAAAATTATGAAAAGACACAGTATATTAGGAACATGAATCTGGGCTTGATCCAAAGCCCACTGGAGACAAGGCTATTCTTCACATTTATTTCAACAGGCTTTGGATCAGTCACTCCCTCAACAAAAGTCTCTCAGCATAGATAATTTAAGTTATTAACCATGGCATGCTTCTTTCCAGTGAAATGCAGCACGAATGGCACCAGATAACCCACTGCAAAAAAATGTCCAGGGTAAATCTGAGCATGCTCAGCACTTTATTTATGGCGATTTCTGATAGAGGAGTCTGGCTAACCAATATCCATAAATTCTGTGTAAAGGGAGGTGTTGTGTGCTCTGGGAACAGCATGGCTGCAAGTTGTGGCCCTATTCACTGGCTGAGGTTGTATAATTTCTTGGCTTCCTTGGAGTTTCTAAGGGGTTGGTGATGACAAATCACAGTGGGAACCTGTCCTTCGTAGAAAATGTCCTCCAAGACTCATCCTGCTGACAGAGATGAGGTGATACAGTGAAAGGAGTGAAGCACAAGCCAAGGAGATTGAAGGAAAATCTGCTGAAGACCACCTGGGAGAAATGATCCTTTCATGAAAAGAGGCATGTAGGAAGGAAGAGAAAAAGTTCTGAGTGGTTGGCATCCCCCACACCACAGCCTGCCAGCAGGCACTGGTGGTTTGGCTGCAGGTGCAGAGCCAGAGGTGGCAGAAAGGTCTCTTCCCTGGTCAGGGGATCCCACCCAATCCCAGCCAACTGCCCCCAGTCACCTGTCACTCCTGGAAACGTCACAGGTTTGGGGGTTTTTCAGGTTTTTTCAGGTCTCTCTGCCATCTCTCCCTGTTCTGACTCAGCTGAGATGGAGGTCAGGCGAGATCACAGCCTAGAGCCAGCGGTACAGCTGCAGGCTGTAGCAGGATCCATGGCACGCCCTGGGATTTGGGAATCAGCCTCTTTTCTCCCCTACTCCCTTGCAGGGCCTTTCCAAGATGCTGTGGCCCAGAGAAAACACAGCCTGCTGGTTTACAATGATATTCACATTTCAAGTGTTTAAATAGTAAGTAATTTAATAGTAAGTAAGAGATGCTCTACAGCAATTTCCCAAGGAAGTTTCCACAGCCCCTGCTTTCTCACCAAAGGAGCAAGTTAATTTTCAAATTAAATGAGACAAATAACCATCACATCCATATACTCCCATCTTTCTCCTCATTCCTTGATCACTTCATTAAGTTTGTACAAAACCATCTTTAGCTGATACCGGGAAATTCATACCAGAGTCTTTTAACATAGTACTTTTAGATCTGTATCAAATCAGAGTGCAGTATCTGAAATAAAATATTAAAAATTCCCCTCTGACCTTACTCATTGGATGTGTATATTTTTCCTGAGCTGTCCTCATCCCTCTGGGAACCTTTCTACTGTGAAAGATGGATTACTCCAATTTTTTTTTTTTTTCTGTGTGGGAGGAAAAGTCTTTGGAACATCAGTGGCTGGATCAAATTAAGGGATTTAACCCAATACCTATTTTGTTTTCCATCCCTCATCTCAACCAGAACTGTGCAGCAGGGACGGGACAGGTAAATGCAGAGTGTAAGGACCTGTTGGTACTTTCAGGTACTAAAGCTGCAAAAAAGAAAATATTCTTTTGAGAGAAGCAGAACAACTTTGTGTCACAGCATTGACTCAGTTTTTAAAATTTAAGATTAGAGTTACTAAAGAAAAATTACAAAAATAATGTATTTTAGTAGCCAAAATCTTGATCCTACAATGGGAACTTGATTTATTAACCTCAGGGGTTTTATTGACCTCAGCGAGACATAGCTCGAAGTCTCCTTGAGGCCTCAGGGAAGACACAGTAGAAATAATAGCAAAAATATAAATGATCCAGAGAGCAGATGCTCTGCAACTGTTTTGTCATTATAAAGTAAAAAAGTAAATGGGATCAATAGGGAAATGTGTTAGAAATTGTAAACTCATAAACTGAAATTGACTGGGGAAGATGGGAGGATGGAAAGCCAGACAACCTCCCCCTTGATTAAGAGCTGTATTTCTAGAGGGAATTAAATATTATGGTTTATGCTTAACCATGTTGTATCACCCAAGGTCTATTAAAATGTCATTCTAGGGTCCAGATTTTATCTTCCCCTATCATTGCTGGTATTTATTTTTGTAGAATCTTGACTTGCTTCTTAATGCCATTACTGAGTAGGGTCCCTTGAGAAACTCCAATACTCTATTTTATTTTTATAGTTTTCTCTGCTGATTAATTCCTGAAAACATATTTCAACCTTTCAATTTCTAGCACATATCTCATTTCACACGTCATGGGAAGCAAAAAAGTCTTGCTTTTTTTGAGGGGGGTCTTATTTCCCCTCCCTCATACCCTCTACATTTGATTAAATAATTTCATTTTCAGCTGAGCAGAATTACCAAAAGGTTTTGGTGTGTTGCTATAGTTTCTAATCTTAGTAAGGCTTAGACACCACAGACCAGGCTGACAGGACCACATCAGGGCTTCACAGCACTTCTCCCAAACAATGAATGACCCAGTATCCCAATATTTCCCAGTACCAGAATTACCCAGATAGCTTTGGCTGGGGTAGGTTGACAGAAGACTGGAGAAAGCGTGTTCTACTTCAGGTTTTTGATAGTTGATTTGGACCTCATGCTGTGATGAAGTGCTGGATGCTGATATGCATCAAATCAAACAGCGCAGAGGTAAAGCTGCATGACAGCTTAGAAAAAAAAAGTAGGAGAAATGAAAGAGAAATAAGTGATCCTTCATTTCCAAGGACTTCCGTGTCTTATCTTTCCAGAAGATTGCTACAGTTAGCTCAATTATTACTTTCCTGGGATGTCTTGTTTGCTTCCACCAGACGGAAGTAATATAAAATTATGTAAATCAGCTTTCTTGAAGTAAAGAATCATGGACCAGTCAATAATGTTTATGCATTAAGAAAGGGCAGCTCCTCCTGGAAGAAATAACACAGGGAGCCGATCATAAGTAAACATTTCTAAACAGACAAAGGGCTGGTCCCCGCAGCACAATATATTATCATATTTCCACATAATTAGTTTGTTTTCCACTTGAAATCAGAAAACGATTCGACATTGCATTCTGTGCCTCAGGATGGTGCATACAGTACAATTCTCATGTGCAGGTTCATATGTTGAATAATTAGTAAGAATTAATCTGTTGAAATTAAAGTTTGGAATATTATAGAACTCATGAATAGTGCATGGAACCATCAAGTAAATTAAACCAGAAACAGAATTTAGGAAGCCAGACAATAGCAGATGACTGCTGGCAATCTGTTTTTTAATCAGTGCGTTACAAGCCAGAGGGATGAATATTGTTACTGACTTTGGAAAATAGTGTAAAACGTTACCAGGCACAATAAAGAGGACTTAGGAAGTGAGCACATTTTTACTATGTTTGTTAAAGAAGGGCACTTCAAAAGGACCTGCTCTCTTAGATGTGTATCTGCTCTCCACGATGCTCAGATCGGAAAAAATTGGATTTATGGAGGGTCCTGTACTTCTGGTCTGCACTGCAAGTGCACTAAGGACTTCCAAGAACTCCATCTCTGTCTATTTTAAAGTTGTATTTGCCTATCTGAAGCCAAAAAATGTGTAAGTTTCTTTCTAGTTTCTTTAAAATTAGTGATTGAGTTGCTCTAAGTCTCGGGCAGCATGAGACCCTTATGGCGATTTCTCATTTTAAGAATTTAGAACAGCTATGCTTTAGTTTTACTTTAAATTAATTTAACCATCATAAAGATTTTCTTTTTTTTTTTGCTTGCTTTACTGTGAAGAAAACACTGGTCATGCCTTAAAAAGAAAATTGAGAGCGGTTAGAAATCCTGTGAGGACTAGGTTGATTCATGCTGAAACACAAATATTCTTTTCCTTGAAGGGAAGAGCTTTAAATCTACTAGCAAACTTGACTTTTTCTGTTCTGTGTGATCCTGTTAAATTGGAAGAGGTTTCCAGATCTATTTGAAAAATGGCCACTACAGTTAGCTGAAACTTCAATCTTGAAAATGAATGAATGGAGCTGGTCCAGTACATTGGCTCTGGACCAGTCTTTAAAATACAGCAGAACAACGAATAACTGAATTCACAGCCAGCTGGTATCATAGTTGGGCAGTGAAAGTGTCAAAATATTAGTGACTTTTTTACATTTGTCAAAATCATTGCCAATATGGGAAGCATGGGCAGCTTGCAAATGCGAATCTTACACCAAAATAGTTTTAAAATCTTGCCTTAAGAATGTGAGTGCAGCTCCTGGTTTTATCTCACCCATCACAGACAAGATGGAAGAGAATAAAATATCTTTTACTTAGAAGATAAAAGCTATTATTGATTTATCATCAAACATCAACTACTAATGTGGTTGAGTGGTGCTATATGCCCTGAAGGAATAATGGATCAACCGGCATTTCTGTGTCGTATTTTCTGGAGCCTAATAAGTCCATTCTAATAAGTCTATCATTGGATTCATTTCTAGAATTTAATATGTAAAATCTCCATGAAAAGTAAGTATAAAATTTATATCTGTTTATACATACTCACACAATGCAAAGGAGGAGGAAACAGAGTTTGGCCATGCTTCAGTTCCAGGAGAGAAAAAGAAAAATAAACATATGTTAGTGGTGTCTGACACATCTTTCTGCTCCAATAATTTGAAAAATGTTTGTTTTATTTTTAAAACAAAATTTCGCTGGCATTTGCTGGATGCTGAAGTTGAGACAGTTTCGCTCTTTTTGGAAAGAATAAATAATCTCCATGACCGAGTTACTCCAGTGCAGCAACGCAGAAAGTGCCTGTGCTCGTGCACTCAGTTTGTTCTCCAGGAAGATGCTGGGGAATTTTCAGTGCCTCCATTGTGGGTGCTTCCTTACCCCCATGGACACAGATATTTTGAGTATCAGGATTCCAGAGGGGTTACATCAATTACCTTATGATGAGGTGCATGGCAGCCCAGCACTGCTCAAACCAAGACCTGTCTCTCATGGAACACAATGGATTTTCACGGAGAGTTTTGGTGACCTGAATCTGCTGACGACTTATTGATGATCTCCAAAGGCCTGATGTGCAAAAATGAATGAACAATTGACCCTTGTGACCAGTTTTATTAGGAACTATGGAAGCAATCATGGAGCTAATGAACTTAGGAGCTGCAGCACTCCATCAGGAGCAGGTAGATTTGTGGGAGGACAGTGCAAAACTCCCACTGATGCATATTGGACACAAATCAAAACTCAGCGTTTAAAGAACAGGACATACCTCCTCATTTTTTCACTTAAAAAGACTAATTTCAAAATCAAACACGTACACAGCTAGATCTATACTTTATATAGGCAAATTCACTGCAGTGATTAAGAGAATCTTTTTACTGTCTCTGTGCCCAAATTTTGATCGATTCCTTTTTTTTTTCCCTTTGGAATTCATTAGTTAAGTGAATAATCTCTTTATGTTCCTTTATTGGTTATAAACTGAGAACCAGGAACCTGTGCTATTTTCCCCTGTTCCTCTGCAATGTTCTTATTTCAGCAAAGTAAGGTTTGAGCTGGAAAGTTTCCCTGAGAAGATTTTCATTTCTCATCTTGTCTGATGCAAAGTAAAGAGTATGCCAAGTGCCACTGACCTTAACTCTCCTGAATCAAAAATATCTGATGTGATATATAGAAAACTTTGATGTGTAGATATGCTAATCAGCAGAGAAATGTCAAATTTGCATACATTTCAAGTGACCCAACAATATTTACCTTAGAGCTAAGTTTCATATTTTTCTGACAATTGCAGCATTGAACAAGTGACTCATTTAGCATATCTAAGCAGCATTATGTCACAGGGATTTACCTCAGAGTTGTTTGAAAGCATCAAAAAGATGAACATCACTGTCTGAAATTAACAACAAGCCTAATTTGATTTGACAAATGATGTTGATTTAGATAGGGTCACTAGCTATTGAAGATGCGGAGGACAAATACTGCCTTGAAGCCTTGATAAAACTGAATATTTAAACAGTTCATTATGCAAATTTGCCCTCTACCTGTCAGTAGTGACTAAAGTATAGGGTTAGAGTGCTGCAGAGGCTCGGTGCTAAGGAGATGTCTACTCTGTGTGTACCTGGATCTGCTTGAAAAAACAACTCCACAGACATTTACAAAGTGGACGTGCATCAGGCCCATCCTCCCCAGGTTTGGCAGTGCTGGAACCAACAAAGGCTTAATTCTGAAAACTTTCAGCATCAGTGCAGGAAACTTCACTTTACCAAGGGAGCAGGTGAACAAGGACATTTTCCTGTTGCATATTCAAGAACTTGTTCTCCAAACCTTTCTCACAAGGTGCATTTCCTGGGATCCCTGTGGAGCTCCCTGCATCGCCACTGGTGGTGCTCACATGAGGATGCTGGACAGGAGCCCTGTGGTGTAAGCAGGTGGGAAAAGACCTCCAAAATCACAAACCCTTGCCTAAATACCATCATGCCACTAAAGCACAGGGACTCATGCATAAGGACCTGGGATCCACAAAGATCCAGGTTATTTACAGCTCTCTGCTACACCTACGCATGAACCTCCCCTATTGCTCCCATCAGCACTCGTGGTATCCATTAGCAGCAGAGAGAGAAAATCTCATCCAAGATAAGACCTTGGGGTTTGAAAAAGTACCTTGATATATCACTGCCCATTCCAAACAGATGGCTTTAACTCTTTAGGGTTCATTCTAAAAAATGAAATATACTTAAATGCACCAATCTTATACAGTTCTGGATGAGAACACACATTGTACTGAAGAAACAAAATGTGTAGTAACTTGGAGTGGATCTATAAGTGTTCAGGAATAATTAACAATATTTACATGTTCCAAGTCTGCAGTAGTAATAAATCCTTATTTTGAAAGGAAGTGCTGCAAAGTAATTAATCTATACAGCAGTAACTGCTTGAAGTTATTTAGTTATTTTCTTTTACATGCACACAAACTATGGTTTTAGTATTTAGTATCCTTCAATTTACCACCACACTGCATGGCCATAGGTCAGCAGCTTTTAAGATTACCACATAATGTCTGGGTAATGTTATTCTTTACAAGTTACCTTTTTGTAAGACTCTTTCTGCCACATTTTTCTCAGAGCTCAGAAAAGCCCATCAGTATAAGACAGGCTGAATTCTGATGCAGTGCATTTAGAGAACAGTATGAAAATGTCAGTTTAAGTACTGGCAAGTAGATAATATTGGAACAGCAGACAGAAGCTACTTAATTTAAGAAGTATGGGAGAGCAAGAGCAATACAAGGGGCAGACAGAAGGATATCTACTCCAATCTCATCCCAGGAAAGCCTTGCCTTGCTGAGCTGTGCCCCCACGAGCCAGGGTGCCTGTGCAGCAGATGAAGGAGTTGGTGTCAGCAGAGGGGCTTGGGCCCAGCCTGCCCCACAAGCAGAGCTCCTGGAGGTGCTGGTACGGAGCCCAAGCCCAGTGTGACTCAGGAGCAGCCTTGCTCTTGCCCACAGCCCTGTGCATGAGTACAGCACACCCACCAAGGAATGGGATTTCTTGGGGCTGAGGAGCCAGGGAAATGTTTATACCACATGTGGTAGACTTGGGCTAAGGTATAGAGCAGCACATTGTGCAGACTTCCAGCTCAGGAGCTCGTTAGCACCCAGGAATGTAAGCCAAAAGCGTCATGAACCTTTTGCATTCTATGCTTTTATCAGGCAATCTTATTGATTCATTTCCATGTGTTTTGGAGTATTTGTGTTTTCTTTATCCAGGTTTATCCCATCTCCCTCATGCTGGCCAGACTAATTGGGAGATGGCTGTATTTACCATTTCACCGGATCTGAGAAAACATGCCTTGTGAGCAACCTTGATTTGTTTATAAACTACTCCTCTAACTCTGCTGAGCTTGTAAGTTCTTGGCTAATTGCTCTCATGTCCATGAAATGGGAGAAACCCAAGTCTGAAATACATGGAAACAATTAGGGCAGAAAAAAAAAATAAAGGCTTTCCCTGTAAACAGATGTCTATGCCAAGATACCCTACCTAGAGCAACTGGCACGTGGTATGTTTGCAGATGGATCCACAGTAGGATCTAGCCACTTATATTTAGCATGCAGTGTTATTTGTTTTAGCTTGCCAGTGAGCAATAGGCAGGAGTTGGAATGGGAAGCCATCATTTTTGCACAGAAGTACCACCCCAATCACATACCTTAAATCTTAATTATTACAAGTGCAGCCATTACAGGAATATCTGCTTTTTTTTTTCTTCAAAGCTGTCTTAGAAGAGCATAGGTAAGATGATTTGTAATGTGGTATCTCTTTTTGTAGTTCAAGATGACATTTTGTTCTTTACATGTGGAAAAATAAAAAGCAGTACAGCAAAGTGTTCCAGCCTGTTTCATTACATTGGTAATTTCCACTGCATGGATTTACTGTAAACTCTGGTTAGCATGCATGAAGTAATTCAGCAGTCTGAAGGCCAGGAGGGATCATTTGTGCATTTAGTCAGATCCTCCTCCATAAACTGTGTCACAAAATTTCTCTATCTTCATCCACTATCTGTACTCTACCTTCTTAGTGAGCTAAAATGAAATAAAATCCTTCCAAAGATTTGAAGCCTAAAAATTATGAGAAAAATCTATTATCCTCTTTCTGCATATGCTGTTCAAAGATCAGAATTAATCACTGTACTTTCAGATTTTTTTTCCCATTTGAATGCATTGATTACAAAATCAGAGATGTCTTTGGACTGGACATAATTTTAAGCTGATGCAAGACTCCTGAAGCAGATAGCTATTATTTTTTATGAGACGAAAAATCACTTGAAGGAAATGAGAGCACTGAAATGTCAGACAGACATGGTCCTTGGGCTTACATCCAAAAGGAATGGCTACATTTCCATGACCCACAAAGTAGGCATAGATGGTCATATTGGCCCTTTCTGCCCTAAAATAACCAACAAGTTTACAAGGATACCTTGGAGGAGTTCCTTAGCAAAGTCCTGCTAGAACTTGATCCCTGTCAGTTTACATACGACAACATTAATATTAAGGTTTCTTTCTCATAGAAAGGTGTTCCAAGCACTGATGATCATCAAGATATTTTTGTCTTTATGAAATCATAAGTCAAAATACATTTTCTGGTAAAAGGAGGGGGACTGAAGCAACAGTTTTGATGGGAAAACTAAAAGCCTAGTCATTTATGTATATATTTAGATGCAGAGTTCATTCTCTCTTGTTCTGCTGAGCAAGCACCTCTGCAATCTCTGTATGAAAATGAAAAGGCTGCTTTAAAACATCTCAATATTTCTGAGTTATTGCAAATGCCACAATCCAGAAATCAATAATTGAACCAACTTCAAGGCGTGCTGATTTTGTTAAGAACCCAATTCTCTTTTTCCAAGCATTGTTATTCAAATATCATTAATTTAATGACTCAGAGTGACTGTATGGGTTTCTTTTTGTAAATCATACCATCTTCAAAGCAGATTGAATGTTTTTGGTCCTCTTTTGATACAGGACAGAGTCTTTAAGTTCTGCTAAATATGCCCAGTGTTCTCTAGTGCACTTTCTACCTTTGAAGTTGTTTCTGAGACATTTCAGGGTGCCTTATGCTACAGGTGCTCTAATATTTGCTGTTATATCTCTAAGCATAGGCAGGATAGGTGAGCAACCACAAATTCAGATTTGAATAACACCAGAAAAATGTGATCCTTCACCATTTCTGGAGCTCTCCAGAAAATTAAGCTTTTCTCTATAGAAATGCCAGTAATGGTATCTCAGTTGAGTATTTCATAAGGGATAAAGATCAAAATATATTGTCACACTCTGGCTTTGCAGCCTCCTTGCTTTGTGAAGGTTCAAAGGTCTGTGATAGCTTGTGAATAAATACAGGTAAATAAATAGATTTTTTCATTAGAATTTATTTCTTCTTACTAGAGGAAATAGAAATCATGCATAATTTTTAAATTAAAAAAAAAATAGAGAAAGGATGTCTCAATTGTGAAAAGAACAAGCAACTGACAAATACCAGGAGGATGAACAGCAAGCAGTGGTCTTCAGATTATTCCTGGAATGAATATCATTCTGGTGACTGGATTGCTGCCAAGACTTTTTATTCTGTTTTAAAAAATGCATAGACTAGTAGAGTCATAAAAAAATGTTTTGTCTCTGGAATATGCTGGAACAAAAGCCAGATATGCCTAGGCTTTGACACGGACATTCATCACGTCCCAAGCTGAATCAGTTATTAATTCTGAAAGTATTAAATATGAAATGGCCTGAGTGTCTAACAAGTCTGCCATATTGTTCAATTATACCTAAACTGCCAAGAGTGATTGAATTTTGAGAAACTTCCTCCTGTATATTAAGTTGTGTGAACTCAACCAAGCAGCCCCTCCACTCCCAGTCTCCATGGGGACCTCCACCACTTTGCCCTACACGGTGAAGCTGAAGAACTGGGATTATTTTCATTGGCATGGAAAGGTTTTCCACACACAGAGCACAAGCTCCACACAAAATTCACAGAAGCTTCTCATTCTGACAGCTTGCTCTGCACTGGCTCCTTCCTGCTGGCCAAACTGACATCTTCCCATGAAGGCTGCTGTAATCAGATTGTTGGAACAACCTCCCAAGGGTTCAGTACATCCTCCACCTTTTCAGTTGCTCCTCTCTAGCCCTTCAGACCATGTTCAGGTACACACATGGAATTATTTCTGCTGTTTAGTTACACTCCTCACACCAGTACTGACTAACAGAGACGTAGCATTATTGTACCTTACAGCACTTAGAAACTCACCAATATTTATTGTAATGGTTGCGTGAGCAGCAGTGCTGTGAAATTCTGAAGTTGCAGCATCGAGCCACTTCCACAAAATGTGTTTAAATGCTATTTCATTTTTCATTGCTAAGTTTGTGCTGCACTAAAGAGAAAAGCAGAACACTCCTCCAGTTGTTCATCAGCAGCATTGCTTATCACCAAGAGGAGTTTCTTGGGAGGGGAAAGGCTACAGCTCCAGCTCATGGAGGATACAAGAATTCTTAAGGACATTCACCATACTAACAAAAGAATTCAGGATTTTTACTCTTAAATGAAGAAAAGTCCTTACATTCAAAGGAAAAACTCACCTTTACAGGCTAAAATATTGTTAAATGTGGATTCCTGCACTCTAATTTTCAACATAAATGCATATCCCACAAAAAATAATTCCTAGACAGACAGCTGAATGCTTTCTTAAGCTCCCAACTTAGACTGTCTTCAGACACTAAAAACAGAAGGGGGAAAAAAAACCAAGCCACAAATCACGTGAAGTCTTGATTAAGAGCTGATCGAGAGGCTCTGTTAGGCTCTCTCAGAATGTGCTTCTCCATTTTCTAATCAATTTTTAAGTGATGGCAATAGCAGTAGTAATAAATATTAATATTAGTGTTGAGCAGTGTCACCACTGGAACCCGTTGCACTGTGCACTGCAGGAGCACAGAAGGGAGAGTTCTTGTGCAGAAGGACTTCCATGTGAAAGCCATCACCAGGCAAAGGGATTACAAAGCATGGGGACTGAAAAATAGCAAAGGGATTACAAAGCACGGGGACTGAAAAATAGCACTGGGAAGGTGCCCAAGGGCCCAGGCTCCACCATCCTATGGACATCCCAGGATCTGACCTGATTTTTAGGAGTCTTGCTTTGATGACTGTACAAGGTCTCCTGTATTGTTTCTTATTCCTCACTTGTAGGAAAATCTCCACAGCAGAGGAGTGTCCTCCTTCCTCCTGCCCCTCCTCCTCCTGCCAGAAGTATTTTTTGAGAATGGGAAAAGCCATACATATTAACACTGCCTCAGACTGCGTTACCAGAGGAAAGTGCCTTTTGAACCATGAATTCCTGATACTGAAGATCATCCACCAGAAAAAGCCTTCAGCTTTACCTCTGACATTCAAAGTTTTTGTTTATTCCACTAAGCGTGTATGTAATTTTTTAACTCGGAGAATTAGGAGACAAATGTTGTCTGATGCCTGCCCAATGAAATAAAGAAAATGGGAGAGGATAAAATGATGTTTATGCTGTTCTGTGTTAAATTAGAATGAGATTCTGATATTTCCTCTCAGTTTTAACACCATGATAGCATTAACGTAGCTGGAGCCTCAGTATTTCTCCTCTCTTCAGTATGGGGCTGTGCTTCTACACAGTCTGTAGCATTTTAGCTGCTCAAAATTATCTTCAAAACCAGTTTGTCTAAGTCCTTACTGGTTTTGTGTCCTGCCCCTCACCTGCATGATCAGAAGCTTGTTTTATTTAGCCCATTATATATCAGATCTGTTCAGCAGAGGGGATGCACTGCATGAAAAGGGAATCCTTACAGAATTTTTGCATAAACTCTGATTTATTGTCAGAATAGGCTGAAATAAGTCACCCTCAAGCCAGATATGAGCAATTACATACAAATAAGAAATACTCTAATCCAGTTAAGTTAAAAATCACTCTTTATCAAACAAGTGCAAGTTTGCTCCTAGACAAGGCCTACTAAGATTTGCTACGCTGTTTTAAAACTGATTTTTAATACTTTTGGGCAAGCAGCTTATGCATCCAGTGTGTGGCTAATATTAATGGCAGAGCTGTAAATCCCTCACAAGGGAGTTTGTGGAAGTGCTGATATATCCATTACCAGCACAGGAAAGTGCTGCCAGGCTCTTCTGTAATTACAGCTTCTTCAAAGGCAGAGTACATCATTTGGTCTGCAGAGAGAAGCAGCAAAAGCCAACACGAGAGGAGACTGACTGATTTCAGAAGTCCTGGTGCCAAGGGCATGAGTACTTTGGTACCCAGACATCCTCACCCAGGTCCCACTGCAGGAGAGAAGAGCAAATACCCCTTCCTACTTTCTCCACCACTTTCCTGCTCTTCTTCCTCCTTCCTTACACCCACTTGTTCTTCTGCAACCCATGTTTCCCCAACACCCATCAACACAACAGTCATGCCATCCCTCTATATAGCATTTCCATCTGCAACTCTCAGAGTGTTTTGCAAAAGGCAATAAACAAGCTGCTTCCTCCACCCAAGGTCACCCAGAAGGTCAGTGCTGAGCCCAGGAATTGACCCCAACCTCTCAGGACCCACACCAAGGATGGGACATGCTGTACCACTCACAGCCACCTGTTAGGGAGCACCACAGCCTGAGGAAGAGCTGAGCTCTTACAGGGTGCTTGACACTATTCCTAATCGTGTAAAAATAATGAAAACTATTTTCTGTCCATTCCAGGCACTTGCAAATTACCATTCACTGTCATATCTAAGTGCCAAACACTATCAGGCAGCCTGACAGGCTTTGAAGGCTTCCAAGATGAGGTGGTATTAATACAAGCCTGTCTCACTACAGCACCACAAGAATTATACAGTAGATACTGAAATGTTGGGCTCTGCGAGTACAATTTGGTTCCTTGCAATTGGTAGGAACAGAACCTTGGAATGGAGCGGGACCGCTGTGACAGAATCATTTGGCTCAGCACCACCACACCCCTGTGGGGTCATCCACAATAAAGATGGTTTGGTCCTGTCCCACAACTCAAGGGCAGAGGGTGGTTCCCCACAGCATCCCCAAAAAATGTCTGGCTTTCTGCTGGCACAAAATTCAGATGAATCTTGGTATTACAGACCAGACAAAAACATTGTGCTGCTGGCCTGGGTGCCTGTCTTGTCTCTGCACTGCAAATAGCCACGGAAGAAAAGCTTCCTGCTTCATATGCATGGGAAAATGGTCTCCCACACTTCTGGTCACAGCCCAAGGTACCAGAGTTCATAAAAATGCATCACAAATTTTGTAATTCTGCAGGCAGACATCAAGAGGAAGTCAAAACCAGAGGATGGGAACCTGGGACCTGTAGTGGCTGTGTTTTCACTGCTTCGTGATGGCATCTGAAAAAGAAGTTAGGAGGAAAAGAGAACCCTTTATTATGAAAAAAACTATCACATTTTTCCATCTTGGGTCTTAGATACTTAATCCACATTCACATAGCACTCAGTCTTAAGAGGATTCAAGGAGCCGGGACTCATTTTGGGCACACTACACCTGCTTTTGTGCAACACATTTTCCACTCTATTTCAGATATGACCACCTATTGTTGGGACAGAAGTAATTTGGACCAGGATAAAGGAGTAAGAAATGCTATTTTACTTTCTGATAAGGTCAGCAAAACTTAGGTTATAAATCAGTCAAACTCTTTGCATTTTTTATTGACTCATTAGCTGAATAAATTCACTGATTTCCTGCTTAATGGATATGTGATTCTTACTCTAGCTTGTGACAAAATTCTGCCAGCAAGGAGGGAGAAGCAAAAATCTTCTAAACATTGTCAGTTATTGCAGATTTAAACCTGTGACTGGTGTGGAGATAAGTCACTACATGTCAAAAAGGCTCCTTCACAAAAGCTCAATGTGTGTGTGATAGAAGTTAAAGGTAAGCAAATGCTTCTCAAACAATAATGGAAACATAGTTTTGGATTTTTTTCACCAGACTTAAATAATTTTAAGACTTGTTCTATCTTAAGGAGAAATCTGGCCAACAGTTTATTGCCAGCAGAGCCACAAAGGGGGAATAAATAATACAAGACAGGGAAAAATAATCCAAAAATTCAGCTAAAAATTCAGCTACACTGTGTTTCCCCCCCTGCCCCCCCACCAAAATAACTGATCAACCATCCTACATGACTTCATCTCTAATATTTCTAATTCCTTTTCCATTTCAAAGCCATGGATTGGAAGTGTTTTTTCCAGCAGCATTTGGAGAACCACATAGGTCTAAAAAGCATAAACCTGCAACCCTACTACAATGTGTAGTTTCCTAAAAACATACATAGTAGGTGAAAAACATCACCAGCACAGTGTAATTATATAATTACTGTATTTTGGACAAATTACTGATTACAGGATGATCAGCACACTCTCCCTCACCTAAACCAGATCTTCACTAGAAATTAAGAAATTATTTTTCAGGTTTGAGGGCTTTTTTTGTGATTTTCTTTTTTCCTATCATTTAATCCAGAGAGCTATCTTTCAGATATGGCCATCCAGTTCAGACATGGTCAAACTACTATTTTAAGTTACAGAATATCTGATGAAGCTAAAAAGGATAACAAGCAATGCATTTCTACTCAGTCCTTAGTGGAAAGCTCTCTCTAAGATGAGCATCACTGTTTTCACTACTTAACATCTCAGGCAGATTAAGCAAGGATTAAATACACCTCCACACAACCAAAAACTGCTTTTGAGACTGTGCTTAAGTCTCAAATGCTCCAACACTGCTTTTGGCCTCTTTCATTTTCTGCCAATGAACTTGGGCCAGGAGCTGGAAGCTTGTCAGGTTTTAGAAAGCAAGAGCAAACGCTGGACAGTGGCAATTGATTCTCTTGTGACTCTTCCCAAAGATGACTCACAGGTTTCAGTTTGTCCGTGCTTTGACAGAGCAGAGCACGAGCAAGTTCCTCCTGGTGATCCCTGAGCTGACCTGCTGTGTGCTGCTGGCTGTCATTCTCCCAGTAAAGCCTCCCTTGGGCTGGAGCGGGGCTCCGTGGGGATCACTCCTCTCCTTGCACACCATCACAGCAGCCAGGCTCAGAACTCAATGCATCTGCTGGCAATGCAGCTGGCTGCGTGTTCAGGGAGGGATGCTTTAAGCAAGGGGTGACCAGATGGCCATTCCTTGTAGCTTCACTTGACCTTCAGAGAGCACTGCTGTGTCCTGCGCCGCGCGGCACCGCGGAGCTCCAAGGCACAGTGGAAGATGCGTTAGTAGGTCAAACACTTACTTGGCTGGAGACCACACTGGAACTATTTGTTATGGCCAATTGGGGCAGATTGCACTGGGCAGGGACGTGCTATAATAAGCTAAGCGTCACATGCCAAGATCTGACAAAGAGGGGTGAAGAACATCAGTTCATACTTCACTCATCTGTTTTTTCCTGGGTAACTGCACAAGAGGATTAGAGTGCTTCTGCCCATTCTACATCTAACCTGCTGAAAAAAGAATCAGAAACCTCAGTTTTCCGGCCCAAAACTCACTCCAAATCCACCCAATGTGATTCAGCTGCGCTCAGAAAAAAAATCCTGACTGAACTACATAGGGTTAAGCACTGGCCAAAATACCAGCAGAAGCAGGAGGCTTGGGTGCTTTGAAACTCTGTTCAACATATGTCTGAAGGATTTTTGGGACAGCACAAAACTGTAGTAAAAGAAAAGATTGGCAAGGCAGATGTTCGTTGTTTACTGACCCCTGATGAAACCTGCCCTTTCCTTTACCCATTTGAGATGTTCAATAGATACGTTGGTGCTGATTTTTAAACCATGTGCTGCCAAAAATCTGGTGTATTTCTACATCCCTGAGAGTTTGAAAACAAGAAGTACACTAGACTAGTGTGAAAACACACTTCCTTATGGCAGGTTTATAAGCTGATCACTGGAAACGAATTTCTTGCAAAGTAACATGTTGAAAACCATGACAGGCTCATTGACAACAAGCAAAGCCCTCACATTTCTATCTCAGGAAGAGGGTCAGTTTGCAGAGCAGGCACCAAGCGATTGTTTATTGGAGCTTTTGCAGAAAAAAAAAGGAAATTTTGCCTTCCGGGTATTTATGTGGAAAAAGCTGATACTGTCACAAACACAAATAACACAAAAACAGGACTGTGAGAACTCCCAGCACACTCAAGCTTTCCTTTCCACGCCATTTTTCTATATGGCTAACATGGCAACCTTGGAATCTCAGCCAACGTGGTAACACTTCCGACTTTGGAAGAGACCAGCACTTGGCTTTGCTTGATTTTTTCCCCACCTGTCAGGCATGTCTTGTCCAAGAATATTTCCCAAGCAGCTGAAGGGATGGAGGTGCAGACATGACAAACACAATAATGAAGATACTCTCTAGAGCAGCTTCCTAGAATTGCTGGGGCAGCAGCAAGCTTTAACCCTCGGGACTCTCATTCATGGGAAGCCAACACCATGGTGGTCCCAGATGGAGTAACTCAGCATTTCTGAAGTCACAGGCACTATTTCTATCACACATTCACACCCTGCTTTCATAGTCACACTTGTCCTTGCTTTCACTTACATTTCCAGGTCTTGTGAATGCCAGAAAATAATCCCCACACAGGTAGTGTGTAAAGCTGCTGTAAATGGGGCACAACCTAATATCTGAAAACCTGCAGAGCAAACTGATATTAAGCAACATCCCAACAGGGAAACCTCCAACACACCATGAATCCTGGAATCAGCCTACTCATGGCAGTACACCTATCAACAACTCAGGTCTTGTGCTACAGGACATGCAAGGCTCTCAATTTCAGAACACAGATTAGTGTTTGAGTAGCATATCAGGCTCCACAAAGGACCACCAATGTTGTTAAACATGACACACAGTGTTCTGTTTTAAGTGGTGCATGGTGCAGACCAAGGAGCTTTCTTCAATAATCTAACTAGATTAAATCAACTATCATTCCGTATGGTATGGAACAGCAGAAATTGATGAAGAGTAGGTTTCAAAATTCAGGGTGGGTTATTATGCTACCAACAAATTCCCTTCAGCAGGGAAGGGTGTTAAAGTTATGGACAAATATGCATGGAATACTGAAAAGAGCAGAGGAAATGTGATGCTCAGCATCCCTGGAGTAACCTGGCAAAATCATGGGGTGAGAAAGGAAGCAGGAGTTCAGAGAAATCAGTTTGTCAGTCACCATCACTGTTAATACATCTTGCAGTCTTCACAGGGAGCTCAGCTGATGGCCTTTGCCATATTTTTAACAGAATACACATGACATTAATGCTCCGTGTTCGATAATGTGAAATATCACAGACCCATGAGAGGGCTACTCCTCTCTGAGCTGGCTGGCAGGAGAGGAGTCAGGGAAAGTCTCCACACACAACAGAGCTCAAGAGGAAACTCTGCACAGCAGAGATGACTTTGCATACCAGCTGCAGATATTCCTACAAGAGTTGTTACTGCATTTTCATCAGCAAACTCTAAACCTGTCTCTATGTGAAAACCAGAAACATGGCTCCAGTAGGAACTGAGGACCCTGACGCCATCAAGAATAAATCCTTGCTTTGCCAAGTGTGGCCTATTTCCTCCAGGATCACAACCTCCAGCAAGTTTCTCTTTCCACAGAGGCAGACTAACAAAGGAAGGCTGCAGATGCTCCGTGATCCCGAGCACAGACCTGGGAGACACCAAGTGCCTCAGACAAACCTGGCAGAGGGCTGGCTGTCACAGACAAGGACTCCATCCAAGGCAGCAGACTCACCTCACAATACTGAGAGACACCAAAATAATGCAGGACAAAAGAAATTAAAGAATTTATACCAACAACAGCATTTCCAGTAGTCTCAGCTCAATACAGCAAGCACAAGCCCCAGCAGGAAATTACTTTGGGCAATAGCAAGAGGCACCAGGGAGACTTTTCCCCATTTCAATCTTGGCAGGTTCATCCCTCATACAAGCAGGGGAGCTCCCTGGTTTTTACTGGATCAGCAGACAGCTACAATACCCAGCCCACTGCTGTCATATGCAGGAAGGTTAATTGTAATTACGCAAGTGAAGTTTCCTGATGAACGTATCTGGGGATCTGCCATTTGGCTCATGCTTTTTCTATTTTACAGGTAAAGCTAATGAGTACACAATTAAGCACTTGAGAAACAGATCACTGACAAAGTCCACACCAGGTTCACTGGAGAGTGACATGAGCAAGTTCAGGGAATATTCCCTATTCTCTCATATCATCTTTTCTGCTCTTCAACAAATATGAAGGAAATAAGCTACCAAACACCTTTAGCTGTTGTTTTCATTTTATTAATGTATTCCTACTGCCATTTTCAGCTCCTAGTCAATGTCTTTGATAGCTGACACATCGTTTCTATCACATCTTATTTTGCTGAAGGCATTTTCCAACTCCCTTAAGCCTTTCCATTCCCAGCTACAGCCCATACTTTTGAGCCAATACTAATTTAAATGACCTTTTTTCCCCTAGATCTGCTTTTTAAATTTAATGAGATCCCATCATTATACCTGTACTTACCCGCACCCAGAGGGGTTCAGTCCCTTATGGATAGATTGGACCAGCTGAACTAAGGAATGTAACAGAGGAAAGAAGATTTACAGGAAGCCTAAGTTCCTATGAGGGCCATGTTCCTGCTTCCCCTCCAGGAGCACCCATTAAGTCCAGACTCCCTGTTCACATTTTGGCTTTCTGGCACAGCTGGTGATGGCTAGAAAAGGGAAGTTACTGAGCCTGAAACTTTACCCAGTGAACACCTCAGTTTTCTAAATGAGTTATCCCCAAAACCTGGAAAGTCACGCATCCAACATCAGGGCCAAACATATGGGACTAGTAAATCCAGTCTCCTCACTGGAAACCAGGGACCCCACATCCACCTTCTCTTTCAGCTTCCAAGCCAGCATGGAACAAGCAAGGGACCAAGCCTTCCCACCCCTCCCAGTTCCACCAGCCTTCCTTGGCAGGCTTGCCTCCCACAGCTTGCTTCTCCAACACCTCCCCACCTACTATTCCTATTCCTGCTGGGCTGCAGCCTTTTATAGCAGCTGTTTTTTGATTGGCATTTTTTCACAGATGGGGGAGGCAAATAGGTCCTTCATTAACCCTTTGCAGGTTGCTGCCAAATGTGTGTGGGGGTTAGATGTCATTTTTTTAATGAAGTGCCTTCTGGAATTGAACCCCGCCCTCCTTAACTGTGTGGTTCGGCACATCTAACTGGAAAGTACAAACAATATCTATTCTTAATCTTATTTATTGTCAGCAAATGAGGCAGTGAAGTGGTTGAGTGAAAAGACAGAATTCTGAACAAACTGTTCCCTTTATCCAAGATAAAATTTTAAGATTAGCAGACTTCAGAAAACAATGCAAGTATTTTGTCTCTGTAGTTCTGTTTGATTTTTATTTGGCTAAATGAAGTCTAGTATAAACAGGAAGTAAGGAAAGAAACAGCTTGCTTCCCCACTTTCTCCTTCCATGTCCATGGATCCCTAGCCTGTTTGGATTTCTAAGGTAGCACTCAACATCTGTTTGCAGGTACTGTGTGCTGGTGGCGTGGGACAGAACTCAGCAGCACGTGTGAGCTGCCTGGCTGGCTGACCCATGTCTTGCTTTGCTGTCTTTTTCTGTCCTTGCTTTGAACACACTCCTGGCCTACTGCCCCACAGGAGAAATCAATTTGAGGTGGTTTATTAAAATGAAAATTTTCTGCCCCACAAGGGGCTTTGTGGAATTTCGCTGTTGGTGAAACGTGAATAAGGTTATAGAGAGAAGTTCTAAAAAGTGAGATTTAAGTGATTTAAACCAGAAGCATCTAGAAACAGTATTTGCTAAGTTTTCCTATTTGTACTATGGCTGTAACTAATTTACATACCCTACATCCTCACCACTTCTCAGGCTCAGATACTTTCTTCTCCATTCCTCTTTCAAATGTGAGGTTAAGAACAAAGCCAGGTGGCAAAAAGGATGGGAACAGGACAAGGTATTATAACTGCTGCTTGGAACAGGAAAAGGTGGAAGTGGAATCATCAGTAGTGGCTGGAAAAAACTTCCTACCTCTTCTCAGAACAATCATCTTAGGCATTCAGCAGTCACAGTAAAGGGCTGATTGCTTTAGTTACACCTTGAACAAGCTCTGTGGCTTTTTCCTAAAAGGACACTTGCTTAGTGCTTATGTAAGTCATTAACACAAGTAGTCCATTCCACCCAGGTTTGGAGGGAAAGCACAGCAAAAAGCAGCTAATAAAATATATTAGATGTCTTCTGCATGATGATATAATACATCAAAAATCTGATTTTAAACTTTTTGACAAGTTGCCCCAGGCTTTATATCAAAATTAGCCTTGTGCTTCTGCTGCTGAAAGGAAGGAGGAGGGGGGACAGCAGAACACCACGCATTAAGGAAATAAGCAACTACATGAAAAAGGTGTTTGAAGAGTAACCCACCCCAGTACTCCAATGGTTCCAGGGATTTATGTGACATACGGTGAAAAGGCACAAGCTCAATCTGTCCCCTTTCCAAAGTGGTCAAAGGTGGTTAACACCATGCCAAGACCAAATGGGAAAGCCCTGCCAGTTACTAAATTTATTATCCTGGACTTGGTGCTGTGTTGATGCAGCCACATGGAATACAGACAAACTGGAACTCAGACAGAGTGAGGCTGTGTTTGCTGATGGTGTACTGAAAAATGAACTTTATGTTCATCCACAAGATCAAACTAAAGGTCTTCCTGCACAATGTCATTAAGGAAAAAGTGCAAGACACCCTATCCAAATTTCACCATAAAATGGAATGGGCAGGCTAGAGCTTCCTGCAAGTAAGGACACATGGGATGTATGTTTGGATGGGCTTCTGAGTGGCAAAAGTTGTGCGTTTTCCAGTGTGTGTTTAGTGCAAACTCTGCGTATTCTGCCTTAGGCACAGACAAAAATGTCTCTCCTGGGGGTATCCAAGCTTTCACCTTAAAGGTGAAATTAGACCAGCAGGATGCCATGCCAGCATCCTTGATGATCATGGAAAATGCAGCAGCTGCACAGAAGAAACCAGCACCGGTTCCCTGTTAATGCTTTTCTTATTTGTGTTTAAAATCCTGCTTGTTTCGGTGCCTTAAGCAGAGTAAAAGAACCACTAAGGTATTGCCTCTGTGCAACCCTATAACCACACCTTAGGGATTTAGGGAATAAATATTCTTTCAGTTATGACACTGTCTTACACTGATGAACCTTGATTTGGTAGTGCTGCTTTTTTAATTAAGCTCTGCAGATTGGCAATGGGAGAAACACTCACTTCTCCAACAACCCGCACTGATAAGTCTCAATAAGTGGCTTGATTTCCCTCCCTTGATTTCATTTCTTTTCCCAGTGTAATGTCACATTTCCTGATTTAATTGGGAATAGAAGAACAAACT
This sequence comes from Bombycilla garrulus, assembly GCA_013400315.1. Lineage (NCBI taxonomy): Eukaryota > Metazoa > Chordata > Aves > Passeriformes > Bombycillidae > Bombycilla > Bombycilla garrulus. The sequence continues at coordinate 166,215 of VXBU01011669.1, forward strand.
TCCTGTGAAAGAGCTTGTTCTCTTGAGGCTGCTTTACCTCAGCTTGGTTTATTCAAATGGCTTTGAATAAACATCTGGAACAGCTGAGTGCATTATCCCATCTTAACATTTGACACCCATCTCTAATAGTGGAGTGGACCATAGTGGAATTAGATCCAAAAAGAATTTATCTGCATTCATGAGTGCCATGTTCAGTGAAACTTCACATCCATAGACAAAATCCACAAATTGTCACTGTGCCCAGACAAGTTACTTGTCATTACGATGATCTGCAAGGCATCCATAGAAAGAAATCATTTTGACTGAGCTTCGTTCCTCAAGGACAACGCCAAGGTTAATTTATTTGTTTTTCACTTTGAGTTGGGGGTGGACAGTCCCTGGAAGAGTAACAGTGTTTGCCAAATGCGTTACTGGGAGTATTTGCTCAACAGCTACTCTTCTATCTGCACCTTCCCAAACGTCTCCAGGATTGTGGGCTGTGTCCATAAGCTCAGTTTGTTCTCGAGGTTTCACTCCACCCAAGTGGTCCCTGGATGAATTTCCCAGGATTTATAAAAGTGAAAATGGAGATAGCTAAATGTCAGTGACCAGTGACATAAGATACTAAGAAATAATAGATACAATATTAGAGAGAAATGCAAACCATAGAGGTGGGAAACAAAAAAGAAAATGAAGTGCTAGAAACAAAAAAGCCCCATTTTGTTCAGAATGTAGAATCACACTGATGGAAGAAGAAAGTCCTCTCTGCCTCCAAGAACTGCTCTCTGTTATAAAGGCAATATATTTGTCTGTTCTTCATGGATTTTTTTTGTTATGTGAGGTGGTATCTCACTGTCTGCATAGAAATTTCCCGAGGTCCCCTCATCTTTTAGGGACTGCCTAAGTTTTTAAGATAAAATCTAGAGGTCTTTATTGAAATTGAGAGCTTGTTGAGATTTCCAGAACTCTGCACTATATTTTTGTAAGTAACTCTCACTATATTTTTGCTTTAGTTTCCCAGATTCAGAAACATGCCCATGGCCATATAATAAACAGCCCCAACTGTACCCTTGGAATCAAGCCTTTCTCACAGAACCACATCCATAGACATTTTTGGCTCTCCATAAACACCAGAATTTATAACTTTATCTCCTACAGATTATTTCCAAGCCAGAGAAGAAAAGCATATATTATAAAACCTCACTTATTTAAGGGAAGTTGGATTGTAGAAACGCTGAACACACTTGTGAATGTTGCTGTAAAAAAAAAAAAAAAAAAAATCTAAGATCCTTCTTAGTAAAAGTCAATTTTCTGGGGTTGCAGTTTGGCAGTTAGAGACCAGTCAGTATTTGGAGAAATTTTTTTCCAATCTGACACAGACTTAGAGGATGTAATGAAGACTGATCAGTAACTTCTGGAGGATAGCACAATTCAGATACTACAACTACAACTACAACTAAAATAAAAAGTAGATAACACAGTAAATTAGGTACAAATGCAAGTGGTCTTGTTCAAAAAAAAACAAGATATATTTGCAAATTTAAGGAAAAATGGATGTATTTGCTGGGATATGGTGCTTTCAATCCAAAACAACGTCAAACTTCAGCCTCACATGAGATATCCATGCCCCATATATTTGAGCAAATGTGGACTTGAACCCAAAACTGTTCTTAAAATTCCACATGTATGTTCAGTGCTAAAATGACTTTTTATTTTCAATGTGTGTCATATCCATTTGCATTCTGGCCAATCCTCCAGTATTGAGAACCATATGGCTGTTGTTTTAAACAGGTTGAACTCTTTTCAAAATCCATTATAGGGAGCGTGCTAAACACCAGCTTTCTGAAGAGAACAGAGCATTTATTCAGCCCTGTCCATGTCAGGACTTACACGTGTGTAGGGAATTCATGGAACTTCCACCTTCATCAATAACAGCAAATGTTGTCAAGACACAAAAGGTGTATTTAATACATTAAGAATATAGAGAATAAAGAGAGTTTGGATATTAAAAATTTTAATTGCGTATCTGTCCATTAAAAATGCTGATTAACAACAAGCAAAAGGAAAGAGAATTAGGATGCAGGTGTGATCCCAAGCTACACGACTTGAAAGTAATACACATCCCAGAGTTTGGTAATTTCAGAGATGTGAACTTCATTATGGCCTGTGCCTACAATGTCCCATTCAATAGCAATAATAATACTATGGTTATTTATTATAATAAGCCATGCATAATGAGCCACACAGTGATATCTGATATCCAAAGTGGGTCTCCCAAAGAAGAGAATTTCTTAGATGATGTTCTCCCTGCCCCAGACATCCTTTCTGTGCTGAGTCACATGACTTCCCAGGATATCTGACAGAGAATAGGGCACCTTGCGGCCTCCCTGATCACTTCTTAATATATTTCTAGTGTCACACATTTCTGTCCCATTCCTGAAAAGCTAATCCACTGCTCCCAGTGTATTAAAACTGCCTGTAATAATATTCAAAATTATCTCTAAATACTGCATCTCTCACTACTTAATCCTGGGTTCAGAGATAGGACTGATTTATCAAAATCCTGTTGATATCAGGGAGGTTGTTTTGCTTAGGGTGAGTGCAGAATTTGGCCACTATTTATTATTACACCACATAAGTGGTAAGGTGATTATTTCCAAACTCTCACTCAGGATGTGGCCAGGTGACTCAGCTATTTGCTTTATTTACTTACATCCTTCTGCAGTTAATTACAAATTGTTGGCCCCAAATCACAACCGCAGAAGGAAACAGCCAGTGCAGCCACAAGGGTAGGAAATCATGTTTTACAAGGCTCTCGAAGAGCTGGAAACTCAAGTTTGCTGTCTCCAAACAGTGACAGGGATAAAGAAGAAAACAAACTCATGCAAACCAGGGAAAAGTCATCTTGGGGAAGCCCTGAGTTCTTGCACCAGGTTACTTTGTGCAGCACATTAATGTTAACCTGACACAGCACATAAATGGAGAACTCGAGTTAAATAAATGAAATCAGCTGTCTGACTTCTTTAAGATAAATGATGTTATTACAGCATAATTGTATAACCCCGTATAGCTTACAGCAGCAAAAGGATGTGTATTTCACATGCCCTACTATAATTACATTCCCATTATAATTTTGCAGTTAGTTGCTATGAGCTCTGGTCATGAAAACATGCCAATTTTGTATGGGATTGAAGTCTGCCTAATTTTAGCAAATTGAGAGCTGCACAAAAGAAAAGAGATAAATACTATGTTGTTATTTTTCATTAGAGAATTGCTATATTAAGAGGCTGTGATCCAGCTGTGTTTGTTTAAATAAAAGTGTGATTTGAATACCTCCTACAGCTATGTTCCTGCCAATGAATAAAAGATAAAATGCGGCTCTCGTTGGATGTTAGTCTCTGAGTTCTAGCTGACTCAGAGATTTATTGTTTAACATAAGGAAGTGAAAAGCATGTAGAGCAGACCACACACAGGGCTCTTTTGTGTATTGTTTCAAGCCATACCACTAATAGATTTGTTCCACCAAGGCTTGCAGCAATTCAGCTGTGCTAAAATGCTCCACTTAACTGTGAAAAAAATAATAATAAAATAGTAATTATGTCTCGATGGCAAATGCAGCTTAGACCAACACCACGAGTAGTGTAAACAGGAACTAATACCATTCAAAGCTCTATGTTATCATCATTATGATAATGAAATTAAGCTTTTATTTCCAAAAAACAAGCCCTTAACATACTACTTGCTGTCTGTATAAACACACTGACTTCCTCTCATAGCCTGATATGACTCTGTAGTTGCTGAGCTAATATCCTTCTAACAATCCTTATAAATAAATCTACATATAAATACATACACGAAATGTACAGTGCACTCCGGCAGCCTGAAACTTATCACAGACAACTTGGAACTCCTTGTCTGCTGGAAGAGCCTTTTACAATGCAAATAAGAAGATGTATATAAATAGTCCTTGCTTTGTAGCTGCTTGTTTTGTAGGTTCTTCCATGTGTAATCTTAGATGGAGGCACATCATTTTCCAGGAGCTGATATGTTTGAATGGATTTCATTATGGGCAAGTGCAGCAGTGAGTGGCTGTGTGCCAGTCACAGCCGACTACCGAAGGGCTTGGGTTGTCAAAGGACTCACTTGGGCTGTCGGAGTTCATTTAAATAACACAAGGTTCTCCAGTTTGGGGAAAAAAAACAAACTGAAAAAAAAAAAAAAAGGAAAAAGAAGGAAAGGAAAGCAGGAGTTTTTCAACTGTTATATTTACATTGGATTTACACCTTTAATGGACTGAGAAATTACATGACATATGTACAGATTTGCGCAGTAATCAGTAACTATATTCCAGACTTGCAATAATCTGAGTTACAGATTAGCAAGGAGGTACCATGTTCCTTTAATAAAACAGGGCAAAGTGCAGAGTATCCACAGCCAAAAGAACCATGTGTGGTAAGCCTGAGACTTGAACTGCGTGTTCAGAGAAAAATCTTGAATCTGAATTTGGCAGCATTTCAGATGTGAAAATGGGGCTTTGTGCCCTAAACTTATCTACTCTAGGGCAAGAGAAAAGCAAGGAGAAAGAGCAGCTCTCGGTGCAGTGCAGGCAAATGCTCCACTCTCCTCAGTTCCCCACAGATGCAGAGGATGAGCCCCAGTTCAGCCCTGACCTGCAGTCACCCAATCCCTGGAGCAGACCAACATTCACTGCTCTTTGCCCCAGCCTGGACGATAACAGCTGCCCAGAGAATATGAGCGTGTTGAAGCTGCAAGATGGGTGTTTTGAAGATACAATCTCAGCTTGTTCTACAGGACTTCATGCTTCAAACTCTCAAGACTCTTAATAACAATATCCTGTCTGCTTTTTATGTAGCACCTGTCAACCCGGAGGGACCAAAAGCACTTCAAAAACTCTATGTGGTTGTTGCTGTTAAAAAACTCAGGAATCACTGCTTGAGTTGCCTGCAGGAGGCTGAAATGTAGGATATTTAGCATTAAAGAAGAGCAAATAATTAGCTATGAATTATTTATCCCCTCAAATCAGCTTCTTTTTGACTTTATTGAACATCTGCAAATAGGTCTCAGCCTCCCTCTTAGCTTTATTTGATGGTTTCTGTTCACTTTTTCTTTTTTACATCACTGTAAGTTTTCAGGAACCATAGTCTATCTAAAAACATGGAAGAGTGAAAAGAAGAGCAAAATTTTAATTACCTGACTATCAACACAATAGAAGCCTCTAATACATAATGAGGAAAGAGAGAAACTTTAAATAAAATGATGGACAAAAGCATCGAGTAAAGGGTTGGAAAGAGATGAGCAAGAACAGAAGAGGGTGAATTGTCCAGGACACAGCTGGACAGAGGCATTTTATGGAGATATTTTACAGCAATGCCATTTTGGAGCTCTAGGCTTAAAGGAAGAGAGGCTCTGGGAGAAACTGGAATAAATGTGGTTGTTTGGATATGCATGTCTGGGAGCAGACATCCCAAGGGAAGCTATAATCACCAGGATGAAAGGAAGAGAAGGTATGAGTAAAATTTTGGGAGGGAGACATCAAACCTGTAGCACGACAGAAGCCATTTCTGAAGCCATGATTAATTCACAGCTTAAAATGCATTAATTTAGACTTTCTTCTTCCTGCTCAGAACTTTTCTGTCAACACATTTAGTTTATTTGAAATTGTTGAAAAGTTTTCTGAAAATCTGTTTTATTTCGAGGTTGGTGATGAGATATTTGGTTTCACGTGTTTTCAGTTAGACAGGGTCCACAGTATGGGATGGGATACCCCAGCCATGTGAAACAGATGCTCTCCTAAGCAGGAGGAGGGAAACCACAGCTTGCTATGTGAGTGCTTTCTACTACACATAACCTATGTTGGAGAGAAATCCTATTTATATGTAGGTATTTATTATGCAGGGTTAAGCACAATGAAGATCTGGTTGGATACCTTTTTTAAATCGGTGCACATAAGGTTTTGTCTCAGGTTAAAATTCAGGATTCCTTAAGACAGGTTGAAGCAGATATACAATGATAACTTGAATAAACGTTCCAAGGAGAGAAGTAGAAGAAAGAAATGTTCTTGACTTCTCTGACTTTCTAAGAGAAGTCTTTCTTCACCCTCTTCGGATTTTCTTGTGATGGAGAACTGTCCCAGAGTCCAAAAGCCTTCTAAGATTTGCTGTTCCTGGCTGTTTAACATTATTGGTTTTACTTTTTGCTGGTTTTCTAGGGATCTACCAGCACAGTAATGCTGACATTTCATTATTTTCTAGGCTTTACTGCTTGAACCCTTCACCTTTTCCCCTATTTTACTGCTGGCATGTTTTACTTGCAGTTGCAAAAATACCGAGGAACCGATTTTCTAGCTGTGACTGAACTTAAATAAACTGAAAGAAGCAGAACTATTGTAGGATTAAAGCAGTTCAACAGTTTACAATGTGAAATGATTTAAGTTTTGACACATTTCCTATCTTTCCTTATCGAAATATACCACCAATAACAGCTCAGCGTGGTAGTGCTGACAGCAGTCACTGCCTGCTGGAGGTTCAAGCACCCAGTGCAAGGATCCTGTGGCTGAGCAGCATCTGCCAGGAGCAGCCTGAACAAGGGCAGGAGATGGAGACAGGACCTACTGGGAAAGCCTTCATTCCTCAGTGCTTCCAAATCTTTGGAGCTGTGGATAACCTCAGCACAGACACTGGAGCCAGAACAGAGAGCAGGTCACCCATTTCATGTGGCACAAAATGCATCCCAACCAAAAGCAAGTTCAGGTTCTTTTCTGTAGAAGAATGGAAAGCTGTCAGCCATGACTGGGAACAGGAGGCTCTCCAGATTCCAGGAGCTGAACACATGTAGCTAAAGCCACCAGTCAATCCAGGAAATTAAGATCATAGGATAATTAAGATGGGAAAACACCTCTAAGGTCATCATGTCCAACTTCTGAGCAAGTGCCACCATGTCCACTAAACCATATCATGATGTGCCACATTCACTCATTTTTGAACACCTCCAGGAACGGTTCCAATGAGGAGTCTGTTCTAGTGCTTAACCACTCTTTCAGAGAAGAAATTTTTCCTAATATCCAACCCAAATCTCCGCTGGCACAACTTGAGCCTATTTCCCCATATCCTGCCCCTTGTTCCCTGGGAGCAGAGCCTGATCCCCCCCCATGCCCTTCGATGCCCCATTGTGTCAGGGAGTTGTAGAGAGCAAGAAGGTCCTCCCTGAGCCTCCTTTTCTCCAGGCTGACCCCCCCCAGCTCCCTCAGCCACTCCTCTTAGGATTTATGTTCCAAACCCTTCACCAGCTTTGTTGCCTTTCTCTTGACAGCTCCAGTCCATGATGCACCACCAGAAACAGGAAAAAAATAAGTACATTAAATTTAGATAATGCACTTCTACCTACACCCAGACTACTACATACTGCCTCTTGTAACGAGCCAGTTCCTATCACTTCAGAGGAAAATAGGAGCCCTAAATCATGGAATTAGTTAAACATCACACAAACACAACAGAACTCGTTCAAATCTCTTTTCACCACTCTTTTGTGAATAATGAATCAACAAACCAAAGCAGCCCAGATGACATGATCAGAAACAGTGGTTTCAAGATTGCCATTATCCTGCTTTACAATTTCATTCATTAATTCATTAAAGTTGCTCTTGAAACTATATCCTTTTGGTGAGGCCATTCCAGAACTTCTGGCAGCTACAAACTGTCTTCTAATTCCTGGTCTAAAAATACTGAGAACAATATATATTCATTTGATATTGTACCAGCTTCGTGTTACCTCTTGTTAGGCAGCTAAATTAAACATTCTGATGTTCCAACACAGTGTTAGGAAGTTCACATATGTTACAGCTGCTTCTCAGCAACAGTTGTGGCAATGCAGGAGAATGGGACTTCATTGTGCTGGGTGCTGCAGAAATACATAGAAAGAAACAACTCCTGCTATTCAGAATAGAAATGGCACATAGGACTCAGGGAGATAGGGGAGTAGTATAATGGTGTATACATTTTTAATGTAATTTAAAAATATGGATATTATTAATCTCTCCTTCCTCTCAGGTCTCTTTCACTGGTTGATTTTATTTTGTTATCTAGGAGGTGTGATTTGAGAACCAAGAGAAAAATGATTTTTACTGGTGTCATTTGTTTGGACCGGCTGAGAGAGCTGAAGTTTTTTAGGCTGGAAGAAATTGGGATCGGGGGGAACTCCTCACTCTCTAAAACTCCCTGACAGGGGGGGTTGGACTCTGCTCCCAGGGCAGGAGCAGGAAGGAAGAGGAAGCAGCCTCAAGTCCCACCAGGGGAGGTTTTGGTTGGGTATTATGGAAAATTTTTTCACCAAAAGCATTGTCCAGCCCTCTCACTGACTGCACAGAGCAGTGGTGGAGTCCTTATCACTGGAGGCATTTAAAAGTTGTATAAATTTCATGCTTGGGGATGTGGGTTAGTGGTGGCCTGGGCAGTGCTGGGTTAGTGGTTGGACTCAGTGAACTTCAAGGGCTTTTCCAGCCTCAATGACTGCATGGTTCTATGGCCAAATGGACGGTAAGTCCCTGAGAGAGAAAGGAGTTAATTCCTTGTTTTCTGGGTCAGAGACTGAAATGGATCAAACCTGATCATTGCAGGTTGCAGACTTGTGCTGCAAGGGAAGAGTGGTGCAGCCAAGGATCATAAACAACAAATAGGATGAGAGAAATACTAAGGGGATATGTGAGGAGTTAACTTTTGTTTGTAAAGCACTAAAGTTATGGCTAAATACCCAGGAAAACACATCCATATTCTGAAATGTATGTTCAGAAACAGTTCAGAAGTAGAATTTCAGAAAACAGTGGGTTTAAAGACAGCAGGTGAGTGTGCTGAATGTTTAGGTTAAAAAATGGGCAAGAGGTATGAAGAAAAGAGAGGAAAGCGCAAATATAAAGAGCCTTGGGGCACTCTTACTTGGAGGCAGAAAAAAAGGGACAAAACCAATATTTAAGGAATAAAAGAAAGAAATCTGAATGTTTCCTCTTAGAAAAGAAATGCTAGCCTATACATCTTGCCCAAATTTCCACTCTCCATTGTTTTATTTCAATTTTTCATATAGATAAAGATGTTCCCCATTTTTTTTGTTCTGTTTGGTTTTACAATGTTACCTCATATATTCCACATAAATGATGAATGTTTATCAAAAATGCCTACTGTACTATATACATCACTTAATTAAATGCATGAGTGTTAGGGATGAGAGATACCGCTCAACAAAGATCTATTATTAATGTTCTTGGACCATCAGTGCAGAACACAACAATCATTTTCATTGTAAGGTTTTATCTCTCCTCTCCTTCCGCAGAAATGGTAAAGTTTCTCATGCAAGAGCCACAAAGCAGGTTCAGGAGGGAGCCTGGCTACGAGTACATATGGATTTTGGATACAGTTTTGTTATGCCTTACTTCAGCAGAATATCCAAGGCAACAAAGAGAAAGGAAATGTGAAACCGTCCAAAGCACTGGCTGAGCCGTAGCGCCAGGGGGGGAAGAAAGCACAGAGAGACAGAGAATGCCTGAAATGTCTGCAAAATGTAACTCAATTATCAGAGATCAGCCATAACAAGGAAAAAAAAATCACATAAGGCTGTAAGAGCTATAAGTATCAAATAGTTACGTTTACTGCATTTATAAACAGATATCTTTTGGCAGGAGACTCAAAGAGGCCTCCACAAGGCACGAGAATCTGGGCTTGAATCCATTCACTCTGTGAATTAATTGACTTGGTTTGAACTCTACTGTTTTCAGTTGGAGAATTCACTGTGAACATGTTGTACATATCTCAGATATCAAATAGCAAATGTACTGAAGCCAGATACTGAACTGGAGCCAGAAATTTTTCATTAATCAGTATTGTATGCTTTCTGTGAATAGGAAATAGAACAACAACAAAAAGCAGACAAGAATGGGGAAAATATTTTTCTCTCTCTCCCTGTTTCTACACCCCCACATATGCTATTATTATTACTCAGTATTTACATTGCAGTCACACCCAGTGGTTCCAACCGAGCAGGAGCCCTGCAGCACTAGGTACCGTACAAAATAAATACACTTGAAGAGACAATAGCTACTCTCAAGAGCTTAAAGTCCAAACAGATGGGACAGATGAGAGAGGGGTGTAGAAAGGTGACTGAGGTGGCCAGAGGTCAGACACACTGTCTGTGTAAAGGCTCAGAATCCTTTTCTAGGGGGAAATCCTGAAAAAATTGCCAAAACCTGCAAGTTTTAGCAGAGAAAACAGTTCATTCCACACCACCAGTAACCATTACCCACCAGGCTCCAGCAGCTCCCCAGCGCTGCAGATCAAAATTCACTTCCAGGCAGAAAGGGTAGCTGAAAAATCACAATAACACATTATAATATCACACTCACATGCTTTTGTGAAAGGGCAGATTTAGCAGGGAGCTGAGAGTACAGTAGCCCTCACCACCATCTGACAGAAAAGAGGCTGCCCCCCTCCATGTGCTCCTTTAATTAATCCATTAATTTCCTCATGATTTACACCATCCAAGAGGTCAGAACCAATATCTTCACAACCCAGGAAAGAATGGTAGGTTAGATTTCCCTTTCTTTGCAGTTCTCCTTGGCAAAGCACCGCACAACTGGCAGCCATCACAAACAAAAGCCACCCCTCCTTTTGGGCAGCCAGACAGAATACAGACATTTTACAAAGCACCTTCTTTTGCTCAGCAAACCCAGTGGCTCTCATCCTTGCTGTGCCCAAGTGACGTGGTGACAGAGCCTGAATTTGCTGTGCATTGTGTTCTCTGCTTCAGTCTCATCTCCCATATAACTTGTCCTGAGTATCTTCATCGCGGCATATTTAGATTGTGATGTGCCATGGCCAAAAACAATTATTTGGAAAAAACCTGCAGGAATATAGTCTAAATACATAAAGATTCTGCTGGAATTTGATCATGGCTTCTCTGTCTTGTCTCAGCTTTTTAAGCTACCTATTTGCAAGCCAAATATATACATAAAAGGGAAAGCACATTACACAGTTGCTGGAGGGAAGGATATTCCTACTTATACAAATGAGCAGGGGGAAATGGAGACAGAGAGAAGAAGACCATAACCAGGAAAATAAATGAGCAGATGGAGAAAACAACAAATGAGGAAATAACACCAGGCAGAGTCATGGCTGTGATTCCAGACGGCCCACCTGCACATGTTTTATGGGGAGCATGCATAAGAAGAATATTTCCATTGGCTATCTCAGTGTTTGCTTCCCATTACTGGCACATCCTATTTGCCCTAAATCCTGCTGAATGCTGGAAAGAATACAGAAACAAACAAAAATAACATCACAAAGGGTTTTTTAATGTCACTGGGACTTACAAGTCTGCTGGCAGCGAAGTGGGGAATCCTCTCAGGGAAGCCACTGACCCAGAGCTCTTCCCACTTCATTCCCCCTGAATTCTGACCCCAAGCATCTCATTAACCTCATCTCCAAATCTTTTGGAAACCAGAAAAAACTCACAAAATAATTTGACTCTCTAAACCACCTTTGAAATGGCATTTATGTATAAAAGGCCCAGTGCAGAATAGCCTACTGTGAACAGAAACATACACACTGTATATTTAACCCATGAATCACAACAATGATGGGGTACATATAGATTCCATACATGTTATTTAGCTAACTGCCAAATATAAGCCCATTATTACCCATTCATAGATAATGCATGTGAAATACAACTGCTTTGTCTTTAGCAGGATTTTAACATAGTTTAGCCCTAACTACCTTAAAAATCACATTTTTTTCTTTGTGAAGATATATACAGTAGTTGAGCAACTGTTTGTAGAAATGTCTCTATCCTGTTCTGCAGAGCTCCTTACCTGAGATTTATTAAAGATTGGTGATCCTACCCCATCTGGTCAGGAAACACAGTTTGCTTCTGACTCTTGAATTTTTATGGTTTACATAGAGGGCTCAGAACAGTTCCAGTCATGTGCACTCCAACTTCCTGAGCAAGAAAATCTACACCAGCTCCCAGCCCTTCTGTCCAGTAGCCCTTTTTAAAGATTTGGGAAGGTGGAAAAACACCAAGGAAATGCAAAAAGAACACATGAACACTTTTCCCCCACAATGGCCTGATTTCCTCCCCCCTGCCCACAATGGCCCTGTATTTGCACAATTAATTGGAATAGAAAGGAAGGAAACCATCATTTTCCCGAATTTCAAAGCAGAATCCCTAAGTCTCTCCCACAGCTGAAATTCACCCCTCCTCCATGCATCTGAAACTCCTGTTTATGTATAATGATGTAAAATTCGTATAAATGAAAATGCAGCTTACAATTTCAAAAAACAAAAGGAAAAGGTCCTTGTTACTTTGGGGAGTAGATTTCTATTTCATTCATCTTTTTTTACTGTTTTTTAAATTTTTTTTAATCAGTTCCCCAAATCACTAAGCTTCCTCTGGCAAAAAGAATACAACTCACTAAGAATTGACCTCCAAAAGCAGTAAGAGACCCTGACACAGCTATCTATGCTCATAAAGTATGCAAACTGTATTCTTCCTTCCAGCACCCACTTAGTCTGTTCCAGAATAAATATATTTTTTGTAGTCAAGTCTGAAGAAAGTACAGTCAATAGACATATGTGTTGTATGTTTGGGTAAGAGAATCCATTTCCTCTCCACGTCACCTCCCATTTCTGGTAGTTCTATACTCTAAATAAAGTATGACTAAAATCACTTATTTGGCATGGGAGATTGCCAGCTGTTGAATCCAAAGCAGTTTAATTTAATCTAGACGACCACTGTCTGGTTGAAATTAAATATGAATATTTATCATTACTAAATACATGAATTATTTACATTATTTATATTAGCCAGAAAAAGAGTTGCAAGCATCTTTAAAACAAGAGATGGTTATGCTGCTGACTGTAAAGAGTCAGAAATTTAAAAATATTCTTAAAATATTTTATTTATTGATTCTGCATACACAGTTTGCATACAATCTAGTCTTGGGAATATATATGAAACATATATATAGGTATGTATGTATGTATACATAGGTATATCTAAATAGGCCAGGAAGTGAGAGAAGGGCAATGTTCTTGATCCCAAGGGGATCAGAATCCTGTAGGATGAAATCCAGGCAAAGCAGGAAACAGGCAGGTGATAATAAGCAAGAAATTGGGACTGGGAAAAAGTTAACAGTGTAAGTGTCCATAGGAAAAGGAAGAGAGTGGTAAAAACAGGGAGAATTTAGAAGGACATTTTAGGGAGAAGTCACAGAACCCGAAAAGGAGTGAAGAGCAATTCACTCAAGTGCAGTCAAATGAAAAACAGGGTAGAAATTTGAAGCTGAGAAACTTGTTATAGGTGGTGATCCTGAGAAAGGAGAGCCTTTCCATTTGGTCTCTGTAGCAGGCAGACAACTGCTGCTAACAGCCTGTCTACAATTTGAAGGGAGGAGCAGGGGTTGTGGGAGTGAAGGCACCCAAGGATTCAGCCTGAATGAGAATGGCTGGAGCGCCGGCTGCAGTCCCAGCTCGGTGCTAACCAGAGCTCCTAATAAAAAATCCATCATGTCCTTTCAGAAATGTGGAGCCTTCTTGTGTCATTATGCAGCTTCTGCATGTGCAGAAGTGTCTGGGGTCAGCTGTGTGCACTCACAGCATGGAGCAGAGGGATGCCACAGGAAAATGAAGCAGCGTGGTGGAAATAGAGCAAACAGGGCAGCACTTGGGTGGCTGAGCAAGCTGGACAGGCTTTGAACAAGGGGAGGAAAAGGATTTATCTGCACCTTCACACATTTATTTTGACATTTGGAGAGTACTGTGATGCAGAAAAATGGAGTAGCAGGGCTACTTCAGCTAACAGCTAAGAATTTCCAATGTGGATTAAATATATTGCCACATATTGTTGAGAGTTTTCTCTCCGAGGGCACCTTGGACTGCAGGTGACCAATAAATACCCTCCAAGAAACCATGATCTTTGAGAGGTGTGAACAGAGGCAGCACTGAGTGTACTGGCTTGGCTGTAAGGGTCTACACTTCACCCAAACCAAAGGGAATTGGATTTTGCTTTGGAATGTTTAGATTTTCTGGGGAAAAAAAAATCTGATTTAATAGAGCCATAGAATTGTAGAATTATTTGGGTTGGAAGGGACCTTAAAGATCATCTAGTTCTACTGGGGATCAAAATGTTAATATTAAACAAATGACCACTGAGAAACTGAGGCACAAATTTCATTGTTAGGCAAATATGAAGGACAGATGCTGTTAAATAATACAGAGAATAGACATGATTTATTTTAAATCTGCAAAAACTCCAATTACTGACTCAATAGTAGTAAAAAAATATTTGTGAATAGAACATTCCTCAAAAGCCTATTACAGAGTACCCTGCATTTGTTTTAGGACTGTCTATACTTAAGTTATTTTGATCTAGGGTTGATCTTAATTTTGAAAGCAAAAGCCGTTTCTGAGTAATTCCATGCTAGGCAAGCCACAGTCACATACTCACATAGCTCTCTTATCACATAAAATAGCATTGCTGTGTGATCATATTAGGTGCTGGGAAACCCAAAATGCTGATGGTCCCTGCTCAGGGGCAGAGACCAGCACAGGTCTGAAACCCTCCAATATCCTGCTGTAACTGTTTCTGCACTTTCTCATGCTGATCAGCAGTCTGGTGAATGAAATAATTCACCTTTAAAGCATAATGCCCACTGAGCAAGCCCTGCTCTGCACTTCCTGACCTACCAAGGTGTATGAGAGAGTTGGGAAGGAAGATGGAGTTGTTCCTCCTCCCTGCCTGAATCAAAGAGATGCTGAGAACAGCTCCAGCAAATCCACATTTTCCTGCTCCTGGCCAGTGCGTGACCTCTTCAGTGAAAACATACAACACATTATGTAGCTGCTATTAGTAACAGCACTGTAGCCTAGAAACTAAAAAGGTCAGATTAATATTAATTATCTTATAGGTATCAAGTTATGTGCCATATATATTCCTGGTAAAGGTCAATATGGCCTTCCCTTATTTTATATCCATCTGCTTCATTAGGTAAGGAAAAGTAAGCTAGATATAATGGATTTTTTGGTAGTTTTAATCAACAATTTTATCAAAAGCACATTTTTCACCTGTGCTAACAACATAATGGAAAACTAGATCAATACATTAATTATACCCACTGCTTTCTAAACTCTATTTTTAAATGAATTATGGCAAGTATTGTAGAAATAGAAAAAAAACAACTACATAACCAGAAGACATCCACTTTCAGTGTCAGGAAAATAGTCTCAAAAATATGTCTGCCTGTTTATATTTTTCAAATTCTTTCATTATTTGAAATATTTCCATACAAAAGGTCAGAAATGAGGAAGCCTTTAATTGTAATGTCCACTCAATGGCAAACAAGCAGCAGAACTGATTTTGGTAGCACATTACACATAGCAGGGTGAAGTAACAGCAGAGTGCTAATGGTAGAAAGAGCAATTGCAATATTAATCTGGGGAAGATCCAAAATGTTTATTTGTGGGACCTTCTCCTCATATATAGTGAGGATAAATATCCTTGTCATCTCCATCCACCTGAGGTTCTGCGACCAAAACAACATAAGAGGTCAGAGCTGTAGGGAATCATCTCTACAGCAAGGATATTTTTTTTAGAAAGTCTGTTTCCATACTAAAAGACCTATTTGTCTCCCAAGGTGTTGAGTTCTTATTTTTCTCCCAGGATGTGGAATTCTTGTAAGCCTAGAAAGTAGAAAAGAGCTACAAATCAGCTGAAATTTCTCTGCAGACCTTAGCAGGCTTTGAAAAACATTTGTTCTCCAGGGAAAGTAGGAGCTGCAGCTCTCTCCAGTCTTTCAATAACTCACTATTCACACCCAGAGCTCATCAGACATCTCATATGTGCTTCACTGTACAACAGAGAACAGTGCAGAGAGCCCCAAGCAGGCACCATTTTGGGCCAGAAAGTCTCTACACAACACAACTAATTTACACAGCACACATCCACAAGCAGCTGCCTTGGGAACAGAGCTTATTGACTTGGATGCAAACCTGCAGAAGTGTGGCTGTACAGATTCAGATTCAGATCCAGCTCATGGGGAGGGAGGAGGGTCTTTCCCTTCTCGCCTCAGTGACTCCAGTTCCAGAGTCAGCTGTGACATCTTTAACCTGCAATCTTAAGTCAGCTTTACACATGTTTTTTACAGTAACTACTCAGCATCTGTTCCAGTTTCCTTACCCCAAAAGACACTTCTTTCATCTGCTTGTTTTCCAGCTCTGGGCAATAGTGAGGAGACTGAATACAGAGCAAGAGATGGATTAATCTAAAAAGAAACAAGATAATTTTAAGCAAGTCTTCCATACCAAGGTCTATCCAGCATCATGCTGTGCTACTGCTCCCATTTCCTCTCTTCATTCTCCCCAAAACAATACGTCTCTAATTCTTATTTCCTAATTTGTTCAGATAAGCATCCACTTAAAAAGCAGAGCTGAGTCTTACATTATTCTCTTCTTCTTCTTCTTCTTCTTCTTGCAGTTTTATTCCCCAAGACATCTTGCTTCCAGGCATTCCCTGAAGCTTCCTGATACACAAGTCTACAGCATTTGGGGAACTTTAATTACCTAGCCTACTATCACATGATCCTGAACCTCTGACACAAAGGACAGGTCAAATTTAAAAACATCTGGGACTAGATTCTCCACTGGTTGTGGGGAAAGGGGAGAATTCTAATCTTCTGACTGAGAAGTGAAGGGAGACCTCTGCAAATATTAAATAATTGCATGAGGAGTGGAATAAATTAAATCTGTTTCTTTTATGCTTTGAGGTGCATAAAAGCATGACCTTGGACTGAAGCTTTTCTGTATGGCTGTGTTATTTACTGCAGCTTTCACCTCCATGGATTCTCTGGAGCCTCATAAGATGTAGGTTCATGCTGCAGCTTTCCCTCAGCTGGGCAACATCAACATTTTTTGTTCATCTCTCTGGCCCCATATTTTTAGGAAATTTCTTAGAACCCAGATACTTCGAAAATTCTGTCATTTCATTGCACTTGTTTGGAAAAGGCCACTAGATTCAAAAATTATTAGGGGGTACACAAGGACAGATACATGCACAGAGACAGCCTGATCACAGATGCCTTGTTTCCATAGGAAACCAAACTAAAAATAGACAGTTTCTTAAGTGTTAAAGATGGAATTTTTATTTGTTTTTGCAGTTGGGAACCAAACAGACTCACTATTCACATGGCTGTAGCACATGAGCAGTATGAAAGGAAAGTAATCTTAGTTTTTTTCTAATAGATACCTCAATAAGTGTAATTCAGTGACCAGTGATGCAACAGCCAAGTGTCCAAAGGCTGAAATACACTGTGCTGGATGAAAGGTTGTCTATGGGACAGTAACTATGAGCTTTTTTTCTTTTAGCACTATCACTAAAATAATTTGTTGTTTGGTACTAATGCAACACACAATGACATCAAATCTGTGTAAATCTCATTGTTTTGAATGATCTGTGCACAACTAAGGTCTCTGTTTAGATTTTCATTCATCAAAAAATGATAAAGCAGATGTTAGCAACTCATTTTTTTCCCCCCATCAGTTGCTAAAAGTATCACCCTCAACATGGCATGTGGCAGCAAATGATAGCTAGGCATACCATGAGTGAGAAAGCACAGCTTTATTTATAATCAGAATAATATGGTCATTATAGCCTGCATATGAGCTGTGCAGGGCAACCTCTGCGTGCATCCTCATAGTAGCAGACATCTTCCATCCAGATGTCTTTAGTGTATTTGAGGTGTTGGAGCTGAGTCCCTCGGGGATATTATATAAAGATGTCTATAGGAGTGAGGTGAGGCTCTGGAGCAATGGATAGGAGAGATGGAGTGACTGACAACTCGGGCTATCTGTGTATCATCCAGCTAAACACGTAGAGATCAGAGGATCACAAGAACTATATAAATACAGATAATCTGAGAACACCAAAGGATCTCAAAACAGAAGGCTATTTTAAGGTGTAGTAATGACACGGAAAGAACTTCCATGGCATTCTATGTGACAATATGTGAGATTGTTGTGTGAAAACAATCTTTTAAATCCACTTTTCTTGAAATGGAAGCTGCAGGTAGTTCAGGCTGGTTGTGTCTATTGTTACCACCATGCCTCAGGTGAGATCCAGTAGTCAATAGCTTAAGAGGCTGAGCACCTCATTTTGGCCATATAGATGTGGATGCCTGGGCCATTACCAGCAAATACTGGATGCAGCTGCAGATTTCCCAGGAAGCAATGTCATGGCATTAATTTATTTGCCTTCATGCAAAAACAGACAGCCATATAAGCTGGTGTGGAGGTCTGTGCCTCAAACCCCTATGCAACCCAGCTGCTGCTGGGCCTCAGCTTTTTCTGTGAGTTCTTTCTACTTCCTACTCCAGAAACATAAAACCATGGAGTCATTGAGATAGGAAAAGCACTCTCAGACCATCACATCCAAATGTTCCCTCAGCCATGCTGAGGCCACCACTAAACCATGTCCCCGAGTGCCCCACATCCATGACTCTTTTAAATCCACCCAGGGATGAGGCCTCCACTGCTGTTCTGGGCAGTCTGTGCCATGCCTGAACAACACTTCCCATGAAGAAATTTTCCCTAATATAAAATCTAAACCTTACCTGGTGCAACCTGAGGCTCTTTTGTCTTGCAGGAATAACTAATAATGTTGTGGTTAGTAGCGTGCTCAGAGTCCCCTCATGCAGCTCGCAGGCTGCAGTGGGGTGGGTTACAGCGAGCGCAGCTATATTACCACAAAGTTCCTCATCTTCCTGCCAAAATGTTCCTCATCTTCCCATCACAGTCTTGCTTTAGGAAATAGAGACGTGCTCTGGAGAAAGAAAATGGGAATGTGGAGTAGGTGTGAGACCCCAGGTGAAGGGTGAGCAGGGAGCTGGGGATGGGTGTTTGTGCTGACCAGAGAGAGGGAAGAGAGGGACAGGAGTCCGTGAGGGAGCGCGGCTGAGGTGGCCGCCATGATGGCAGTCTGAGGGAGGGAGCAGGCCGCTGTCCATGAACGAGTTAAAAGTCACATTTGAAAACTTTTTCCACACCGCAGCTTGGATGCTGGGTAGAGAAAAGGTTAGGAAGTGCTAGCTTAAATCCAGGATGGAGTTTTTCAAGGATAGGTTGTTACACACAGATTGATGCCACACTGTTGTCAACATGCCAGGGGTAGTTTTAGCTGTCAGCTCTGTCAGAGTCTGCCAACCAACTTTAACTTGTTTTCTGACTTTTCCAAATGTTTTCCAAGTTTTTTCTTGCTGTGCTGAGGATAAATTGTCCCTCAGTTTCTGTAAAACCACATTTGTTTACTTGTTTCCTTTTCATCTCCGTTTCTTTCTTTGGTTTTCCCTTTTTAGGGAAAAAAAAAAAGCACAAAGCTTGCACCTTTGCCCATAATATAAACATAGTTCACCGAAGCTGCCTCATAAACTGTAAGATTTTGCTCATCCACATTTGTGCAATGCACATTTGCCTCCCTCATGGGCTGGGATGTGCTCCACCACGGTAAGGGATTGGGCAGCACATCCCAGAATAACCTCAGGAATGAACTGTCACCGTGGCTCTTTTCTGCATTTTCCTACAGCTGAGGACTTCTTTCTTCTGAAACATTTTGAGGAAAAATCTTCCAGTTTGGTCAGAATTACCTGACCATGTGTGCAAGGGATTAAAGCAGGTAAGCCACAACCCTTTCTCCCTTTCCCAGAGCCTCACTGGACTGATAGCGAATAACTCCATTTGGGAAAACAAATCTCTCATTACAAACACAGTAATTACAGTGAAATAACATTTAAGGAATGTTAAAAGGACTGGGGACTTCAAAGATTGAAACATTAGAAAGCTGAAATTAAGACTGCACAAGTTCTGTGTATGCATTATGCTACATTTACTCAAGTGTGTGGGGTTTTTATTCACATATAAGATAGATGGGACAGAAAAACTTCTGTTTTTCCTCACAGTTCAATGTGTGGTCCCAGGCCTTGTTTACTGCCCTGAGTTATTAATTTCCTTTTCAGCTTTTTACACCACTTTTTACAGTCACATTTACGTATGTTACAAACAAGATTTAATTTATTTTTGTTATACCACCAAAAGGTGAAGGGAAATGATGTACAGAAAGCAGAAAAATAATCCTAATTTTATAATTATTTTAGAATGCTTATCACTAGATCCTCACATTAATACACTGATTCAGGGTTAACTACATAAAATATGTTCTTATGACTAATATTTTTTTAAAGTACAGCAAAGAAAAATCTGTAGCAGTTGGGTCATCTGAGCGACATCAGTGCATTGTTAAATCAATTTTTTTTTTCCTTGGAATCCACTGAATTCAATGTAATAATATGTATAAAAGAGAATTTTTCATTCAGGCTACTTTCTATTTTCAGTGTATCTAAAAATATTTAATCTTTTCAATATACTGATGGTTGACAATTCTTTTTACTGATACTTGAGTTTACTATAAATGTTTATGGGAATACCAAGTTAAACTTTATATGCTCCTGGCATGGCCCTTTATGTCCTCACCTTCAGCTGGTTCAGCAATTCAGTGTTTCTAACCCTGGAGTATCAATTTGGGCTCTCTGAAAATGGGATACACATAAGTGACCATACATCACTGACCACATGATTTGCCTATCACCACATGATGACTTTAGTAATGGCACTTAGAGAGTCCAGACCTCAGTTGTAAGTGGATTTAACTTTTCCATAACTCCCAAGAATCTCTACCTCATTTATTAGCTCTAGTTTCTCAATATGTGGAGATCCAGATAAGTCTACTTCACTATTTAACTCTGGTTCATCCCAGCATAGGTCAGAACTATGCAAGGAATAAGGCAAGAGACTTGTAGAAAAAATAGCACACAATTATGTTATTAAAGATATAATGCATATAAACAGAGAGAATTCAATTTCAACTGAAGGAATAACATCGATTCTGTAATCTCTTTTCCCATAAGTCCTTGGCATTAAAAGATGTATAATTTCAGTATAGTCCCTGCCTGTTATCTTTCTAAAAGGATCATAAATAAAATGGAAAATAGATCTTCATCATGCTGACATCCCTGTGGGTCACTCCCAAATCTGGGACCTTTTGTACCATAGATTGGACCTCTCTACCTGAGCTAGCAGGGCATTTAACAGCAGCATCTACATGTGCTGTCTCCAATGGCTCCCAGCTGCAGGTTTCTCCACTTACACCCTTTCCACAGCCAGCTCCAGTCCTTTTTTTCCCTTGCTAACTTGTCAGACCTGCCTTTTTTATAACCTGTGAGTGTCTCTGGGACAAGATTTGTTCAGTGAAAGGCTACAAAAAAGACCTATGAAAGGCTGCTGAACTCTTCTCTCTACCATAGTACAAAAGTTAGGCTTGTCCTCTCAGGTGTGTCCTGGAGAATTAAATGAATTTTGATAATGAATTAGTGTAAATAGAGTGATGGAGGGTAGAGGCATATAACCAAAACATTCCAGCCATAGATTTGAGGATGAGGATGCTTTGTTGGGCATGAGCTGCTCTGCACTAACTGCATGTGTGCTAGCTGTTACTCCACTGTAAATTAAATATAACATAGTCCTCTGTAAAACAAACTATTTTACATTTACCTTTTCATGCTTGCTTGCCTACTGGCAGTAATAATGGTTAAACACTGCAAATTCACATTCAAGCTTAGGTCACTGTCATTTATTTCTAGACCTGTGTGAGAATGAAGTGGCCCTACTTTGTGTGAGTTTGTAGTGAGGTCACTGTCATTCTGCAGCCACCAAGTGTTTTGTGAAGGGCAACAGATCCACTATGAATTCACATTTCTATTTAACTCAGATTTTTGTACATATCACCAAATAAACAAACACTTTTCCACCTCTTTCAGAGTCATAATCCTGGGAGGAAATTGTCATGTTGTGATTCAGCTCTGCGAGTGGACCTGTCTTTGTGGTAAGTCCAAGGCAGAACTATCAGGGTTTTCTCACTCCAAGTCATATAAAGCATAACAGTAAAACATGCAAGAAAGGTTGTACATGATATATCACAAAATGTGGTTTGGCACCCAGCACAGTAACAGTTTAGGGAACAGGCTGTTCTTTAAATAATATGCTTTTGTTTTCATGTTTTAATTCTTCATGCTGCTGATTTAGAGCAAAGGCTTTTTTCTTAAAAAAAAAAAAAAAGGAAAGAAAAAACCTAGATCCTTATCTAATGCATCAAAACAGAAAAGTATGTGGTTTCTTTGTCAAACATTTCAATAAAGGATTCAACTTTCTCAAGAGGCCCTTGTAGAATTCACATTGGAATAGAATTCTGGGTGGGTGTTTTTAATTTTAACCAGGGGCTTGGTTTTCAATTGTTGATGCATGCAGATGTACATGCATAAATTCACATGCCTGACTTTGAAAATCTGATCTTAAACACACAGCAGGTGAGTGAATGATGTGGGGGACTGAAGAAAACTTCATTGTTCACCTAAAAATATCAAAAGAACCATGACCTGAGACATGCCTGTCACCAAGCTTTAGCAGAGGTCAAAGGGGTGATGTAATTGGCACCTTTTGAATTTGTTGGTGTTATGTCACTAAATACAGACCCAGCAGTTAATCCTTAAAAATTATTAGAGGTTCAAAGCTGCGCTTCATTTTGTCTGTTTATGTTTCTCTCCCCCCTTTCAGAAGGAAGTTTATTTTCTGTCTTACTTGGTGTTTATACCAAAGACACTGTAGAGCAACTCCTGAATTAAATTTTAAGTCTGTATTAGTATTACAGGTAACAGAGGAGTTTAATGTGTGGTGAGGGGAGTTGTTTGATAATGCCACTACCCTCAGATTTCTTGTTTCCAATATTTGCAAAACACAGCAAAAAATATCTCAGTGATCAATTTTCCAACTCCATTGCAAAATAAACACTAAAAAAAATGTGTTCTGCGTCATCTCTGAATTTAACATTCAAATGTAAATGAATTCTTATTTTTTCCCCATTTCTTGGGAGTCTTGTTTTCTTACAAGTTTAGGTAAAATTTTTAATGACAGATACTTGATTCTGAGGGGAAATTCCAAAGCATTCATAAACAAAAAAACCCAGATTTCCCGATTTCCAGATTTTTGTTTTGAAAAGGACCAGAGAAAAAATTATTTGCAATTTATGTTTTCTGCATATTTTTTCCAAATTATTGACCAAATCTCTTCTAAAAGAAAAAAAACCTTTTCTTCACAACTGTTCAAAAAAGCCCACCTGATTCTATTTCGCACATTCATGATGAAAAATAACATAGAAAAAATTTTGATTTTTTTATTTAATAACAGAAAATTAAAAGAGAAAAGGCAAAAGTAAAATGTATTTTCGCAAGATGGAGCACTTGAAACCAATTTCTCATCTGTCTTTCTGGAAATAACTTATTTTTTACTAAAATGTGGTAATTGATTTCCAAGGTATCTGGTCTTCAGCTGTACCTGGGATATTATTGGATGAACCTACAAATATGGGGCATGCAGCAAAGACTAAAGGGAAAACAAGAGGGAAAATTCCTCATTTGGTGGACTAAAGGCAGTGAAAAACCACCCAGATTGTGAAGCCAAGTGTAGACTGAACATGAATAGAGGGGAAACATTCAAATGCTAAAAACCACTTGGGCTAAACTGTGTCAGTTTCAATGTGAGTTCTCTCTTTCTGCAGCCCCTCATGTTGATAAGCCCTGCTTATAAACCTCCATGATAATGCTGATCATTGTAAGTGTGGAAGCCCAGGGTGAAATCCTGGCTCTGATGACATCATTAACAGTTCTGCCTTTGATCTGGACCAAGTTGGGTTCAGCCCAAATTAAAGCAGTGGCCTTGCTGACAAGTGACCAGTGGTCAAAGGGAGGCCCAGTCACAGAGTTCATCAGTCCCATGCATTATATTCAACAAAGGTCAATAAGATGGAAGGTCTTGGATTTAGATCCCTTGGAAGATAAGCATGCTAGGCTGAAACAAGACTCCAGAGAAATCAAGGAACAGCATTATTTGGATATTTGCTGTATGGATTGTTGGCGAATTTTAAAAATGTACTTTATCCATAGTCAAATCCAGTATAAATCAAAGTAGAAGATTATGATCTCTGTGGGAAGAAGTTGCAGAAACAATATCTGTGCACCTGCCTACAGATCTATGAAAGCATTTTCAAAACAGACATTTTGGAAAGAGGCAGCTACTGCTAATCTATTATTGTTTCCATGCAGATATTTATATAAATGCTCTTCTTGTAAAATACCACATATCCTGCTTAGCTTTGCATTTAGGCAGAAGAAGCACAACTTCAGCCTATGTAAGTAAAATTTAAAACTGAGGTGGCTTAGGAATCCGGGCTTAATAGATGCAACTGTGTAAGAATTATTTATTAATTACAAAATCATTAGATTAAAAGGATAGTAACTTATTTTACTGACTTTTAAACATCTTCTGCTTGATTGTATTTCCTTTAGGAAAATCTAAAAATGCAGACTGAATAGTAGCCACAACCCTATCCTATCCTCCTATCCATCAACTGTACCTGTTAATTTAAGACACAATCAGTTGAACAGGGTCAGACAACACACGCTGTGACGCTGTGTGTGCCAGTGCACACACATGTATTTATCCCTACATGCCTTCTTTAATTTTCTTCCTGGGACCAGCACACTTTGGAATGATATTTTAATTTCTTATTATGAAAGGAATGGCAACTGGTTTTTAATGGTTACAGAATGGTGACTCACAACACCGTCCCAGATGCTGTCACCGTCACTATGAGAGCAGATTTGCAACATCTTGTCATGGGCACACATCAGTGCTCATGCCTGCTGCCTTCATCCCAGAGGACAGCCTAACACCTGCTGCTGGCAGCGTGCCGGCCCTTCGGGGAACAAATGTTCCATTGCTGCTGGGTGATAGGACAGGACAGACTCAAGATTCCAAGTGAACTGGCTAAAGGCACCCTAGGGCTCGGTGCACCCACCCCAGCACCCAGATGGTTGCTGTTTCTGTGGGAATATTAGAGAGTGAGTGGTGTGCCTGTAGCTCTCCCCTAGAAATAAAGGAAAAGAGGAAAAAATCAACAACATCCTGGATGATAAGATTTCTAGTATTTGCTGTTGTTTCTTATGAAAAGCCCCCCGACAATATTTTTCCAGTCAACATTATACTGATAGAGTATATTGTGCTTAACAGATACTTATTCACAGAAAGAATTTAGAAGGGTCTGTAAAACACAATTTTTTAATATGAAAATACAAGTGCAAAACCATTTCTGGAAGGATAATGTGCTTTTTTTTTCCTGCAGAATTTTCTTAACCTTACACAATTTACAAATTCTGGACAAAATAGATATAGTTTTTATATTTCACATAATGTTCAGCTGCCATACCTTTATGTTGTATGCCAGAGGTACTGCATCTGGATGTAAGAACCAAACAAACAGAAAAAAAAAGAGTAAATACATTTTGTGCTTTTTAGGTGTATTTTTCAGTGCACCTATCCTAGAGTGGTAAGAATAAAGAATACTGTGCACTAGCTCTGGGGAGCCCAGATTTCTCACTGAGGTCAAGGAGAGCTAAAAGGACTCCTGGCTGGGAATAAGAAGCTCAGTGCAATTCAGGATCAGGTCTCTTGGACAGTGTGTAATGCATTTCTTTCCATTTATTCCCACTCCACTTCCAGTGGGGTGATAATAGCAGCGTTACAATGTCTTCACTTCATGTGGATTGAATAGCAAGCTAATAAAGATGAGGGTGGTGCTTTTTTCAGCTGTTATACTCAAATTTCAAATAAGACCATTTTTATTCTCTGTTTTTGAAAAGGCTTTTTGTCCACATCATTCCCCAAAGCTTAGATCAAAACCATGTCATGTGTCTGAGGGAGGTACAGTTCAGGACACAGTGCATTAGTATTTCAGCTACTGTAATATAGTTTTGATACTCCTTTGCATTTCAGCTTTTGCACAGGAATTTACTCCCATGAAAATGAAATACCTTTAAAAATAAAAAGGTTGATCATATATTTGTAGAGGGGTGGCTTGATCAGAAGCCTCTAGATTGTTGCAGTTTAACTCTCTGTGGCTTAAATCAATGTGCAGTGGAGGTGATATTTCACATTCCCTGCAGTGTGCTGCACTTCTCTGCGAAAAATCAATCAAATCTGCATCACAATACACTGAGCAAAACTGAACTGCCAACAAGAGAATTCTGGATGGCTTCCATTGGTTAAAATTTCCCCCTTTTTCTCTTCTTAGGTTAATGGCTGAGATATATCCATAATTCTTGAGAAAGAGCACATCACACACACGGTGTCCACAATCTGTGTAGTTCTTTGAACACATATTCCTATGTTATTCTTTCTGATGATTTCTAAATGAAGTTCCCAGGTAATGCCAATCTACAATAATCCCTTTGCTTGTGATCCCACAACTTGCCCTGGGCAAATTCATTGTTTTTCTTTGTCCCCTGACTGCTTCTGTAAAATTGTGCTAATAATAGCCGCACCAGAGAGATGCTGGGTGAATTTGTGTGCCTGCAGAGGACTTTGAAGATGAAAAGGCTTATTTGAATGTTACATATTGCCACAAGTATTATTATTAAAGCTTAAGAGTGCATTCTGCCCTTGGATGGACACACGCAGCTGCTGCTGTCCCCACTGTCTGTGCTTGCACAGAGAACCATGCAATGGGGCAGAGCTGAATGGATCTAGAGACTGTAAGTTCAGCAAGTCAGCTTGGCTGGAGCAAAGACAGTGTTTCTGTGCAGATGGCAGGCATGCAAATTTGCTATGATCACAATTTAGAGGTGCTTGTAAAGAATTTGAGTCGGGTGAACTCTTTGCTGCTTCTATTTCTGCAATGCTATTATCTACAGGCAGAAAGAATAGAGTGGAAGAGCAGGGAAAATATTTATCATAAACTTCTGGATAAATCTCCTAATCAAAACTGAGCAGAGCTAGGGTGGTCTTGGTGACAGAGACCAGGCTGTGATTCCGAGGTCAGGCTGAGCTCTCCTGTCACATTTGGGTCATGCTGCAGGAATTGTCTGCAAGGCTTCCTTGTAACCTGTCAAGTGTCCTGGGTCATAATGCAGGAAATGAGCTACAAAGGTCAGATGAATCTTAAAGTGCCCTTGTAATCCAGAATTTCTGTTCAAACTGAAAAAAAAATGAAGATCCTCTTATTGCTCAAGCATTGCATTCTGTTTTGCCACTGCTAAAACTATGTAGTTCACTGTCCTGCAGATAGTCTTTACAGAAGATTTACAAACTAATCTTTCTTACTGTGCCATATCATCCTTATGGAATTCAATTGCAGTTCTACTGCCTTTGATTAACTTGCCAGGTGTAATGACAATAAAATTTGGCTTAATAAGAAGAAACTTAGCCTTGTTCTCAAATAAAAATCAAAGGAAAATCTCCCTAAATAGATTATCATATTCTACTCTTCAGTGTAGGCTTCTTTGTTTTAATTCCCTTTTTTATGGTTTAATCAGAATGCTTGCAAAATAAAGATAATCTGAATTCAAAAATAACGTAAAGAACAATGCCAGTACTGTTGTTTGAAAGACCATGTCGGCAAAGAGCAGAGATGCTTCTTTTACCAGAGAAACCTGGTAAAAACATTTATTTCTTTATGTTCAGAACATTCTGAGAAGCAAGCAGAAATGAGGCTGATCCATGCAAGAACCAGGGTTTCAAAAGTCAAATAAACAAGTTCCTGCAGTTAATGGTACCTTCCAATACACTTTTTAAGGTCAGGAATAAGTAAATCACAAACAGGAGATATATGCATCTTCAAAATCCAACCTCCCAGACCTGTTGTGTTTTTTTTAATAAAAAGATCAAAAGTGGCTTAGGGTTTTGAGTACTCAACATTACTATTAGAGAGTTTGGAATTAAGATAAGGGAAGTCAGAGAGTGTGGGCCAAGCTGACTGACAGAGCAAGCTAGTGTCTGGGCAGCTGCCTAAATGCTAAAACAGCTCTCCTTCCCTTTTAAAGTTTAAGATGAAAACAGGAAAAAAAGAAAAATCTTTTAATAAAGCTCAGTTTCCCTGGATAACCAAGGACAGATTCTGGGTGGTCTCCATAAAGTTTCTTTTTAACTTGATAGCCAAACTCATGGGTATTTTCCAACAGTTGTAAGGGATGAAATAACACTGAATTAATTCCTTTTTTTAAAATAAAAGGAATGAAAGGAACAGCTAGATGTCTGTACAACCGCCTTTGAAGTCATCACTATTGGGCTGGTCTGCATGTTCTGTGCAATCTATCTGTTCACATGGTGTGGCTCTCTTTCAGACTAAACAACTGGTCTTGGTAACTTCACTGGAGCACAGCAGGTCACTTGGGCTGGTGAGTTTTCAGGAAGATTAATAAGGTTATTTAGTGATAAAATGCATGCCCTGTTCACCTGGCTTCTTAAAAAAGTGTGGTCATCTGCCACCTCCAAATCATGTCCTCCTGTACTGTAGGAACCCCACTCACAAGACATAAAAATATTAAAATTACTGTTGCTAAAACCATTGGTGCAATTGGCTATCTTATATGGGGTTCCCAAATAAGCCAAATATTTGTCAAAATGGTAAACAAGAAATCTGCACAATCAAGTGGGGATTTTACCTGCTGTTCTTGCTCCATGTGGGTCTGTAGCAAAATTCTGCAAAGAACAGTGAGCCTTGGTCTGCTGAAAGACACCTGAGGTTATGTCCCTGTCACCCTTACATAATTAGGGTCACCACACTTGGAAATGGGGAGAGCAAAATTCTGACATCACCATTTCAATTTTACCATTAGCCATAAAAACATAAAATCATGGTCTTACCTGGAAGCTCAGTCTCAGGTAAGTAAAAGGTGCAATGAACACAAGGCAAATTAACATAACCAACAAGAAAAAAATGAAATATCTGTTGGAACATCTTAATCTGAAATTTGATTTAAGAGACACTTCCATTTTTAAGAATTGGAAAGAAAGTACCTTTGATAAGGGACATGAACATCCTCAGAAAATAGTCTTAATTTGTAAATTCTATTTAAGGGAAGAATTTATATTCACTTGCGATCAAATTTCCAACTGCTCACATTCTGGCTTGGTTTTCCCAGATGTTCCTTCTCAGGCTGTCAAAGAAGTGAAGTAAATTTCTGTAGCTTGCAGGTGTTAAGTTGCAGGTACATAATTTCATTTCAAAGATAAAATTCAATAAGGAGAAATAAGATTCTTGGAAGATAAATGTAGCCTTGTGTCTATTTTTTTGCATTGCTATCACCTCTTTCTTACTTATATTAATAGCAATAAAAATCAGGGAAGAGGTGTGAGGTAGATTGATGGTTTCCCAAAATAAAATTTCTAAATAGAATCGCATATGCGTCCAAGAATGCAAATGCTAATTGGACAGAAATTCTGATTCTACATTCACCTGCACAGACATTAAAAGCCTTCATGTGGTCAATAATGAGTGTTCCATGGCTTGAGATAGTTTAAGGACACTTCCCAGCCCACTCAGTCTTCAGCCAGGAGATGTCTGGGAGAAATCACGATCTCATCGTGGAAAGACTACAGTCAGTAAAGTGAAAGCAAAGCCAGCCAAGGTATCATGAAATATTTTTTAGTTCTAGATGTCAGTCAAAGAAAGACCAAGTATATAAACAGGCATGAAACCAGCTCATGACTATTTGTCCTCTGAGAAGTGCTGGAAGCACATTGGTGGCCTCCTGGCTCCCCCACTGTGCCTGCTGCAAGAACAGCTAAAGGACTTCAGCTTTTGAGCCAAGGCCATTTCACTCACTAAAGAAGTTTGATTTTTTTGGGTGATTTTTTGGTTTGTTGGGGATTTTTTTAATTTACAAGAGCAATATTTTTTATTAAAAGTCCTAGCACTTAGAGCAAGGGGAAATTAGGTGACAAATTTACCACAGTAGTGCTTTTCCTTGAGAGGACATTGCTCACTCAAAGATGTAATCCCTATCTCCAGCTTTTCCCTTGCCTTGAATGTCACATGTTTATGGCTCCCACCTTCAGTTTTGTACCATGCTCATCATTCCAGACCCTGGATATCTTCCAACAGTGGCTATTCTGGATGCAAGGACAGGTCACATATTGTTTGCTCCCTTGTTCTCAGGACAGGTAAATTATTTTGTTAAGGGAAGCATTTGAAGAGAATTGGCTAGGGCGTAAGTAAACATCTAGAAGAATTATTTTCATTGCAAAGGCTTATGGAATATTTCTTGTAATATCTTTTCTAGAAGAAAAGACTGCTTAGGAAATTCTGGTTATCACTGTTCATAACAACATTAAAAAGCCTTCCTGCATGTTTGATTCATCTAACCTAACATCCTCCCTACTAAAGGATTCAGAAGTGAATTCCAAAGCCACTTTCCTTGTAAAACCATTCTGGCTTCCAACAATCAGCAGTTTAAGGACTCAAGACAAGACAGCAGCTGGACCATCCTATCTAATGGATAGCAGTAGTTATATTCCCCATAAATTTGTTTAACTCCTTTCTTTCTATCATCAGTTTTGTTATTCTCCAAATCAGTGCCAGGGCTTTGGATTGGATCACCACAAGAGTATACTGTACATTATTTATATTCAAAATATTTAAGGTCTGCCTCAACAATATAGCTTTACTTGTTCTAAGATTATATATGAGGTTGATATTGCTGCTTAAATAAATGTACACAGACAAGTTAATAAAAACAACATTTTAACTGCTTGAGTGCAATGTTCCAGTGACCCATAGGATCAGTCCTAGGCTCTTTGCAGTCCTAAGCTCAGTGTGAGCTTAACCTTCATCCATGGGTCTGCAGCAGACATTGAACAACTGAAGAACTCCCCTAAAAGAAGAGAGCAAAAAATGCAAACATCAATTTAAATGACTGCACGGAAAAAGCAAAGAATTTGCTGTTGAACTACAGCAGGCTGAAATGAGAGCTGAGAATGACAGAGAGGGCAGGTAGTGACCCCCGTACTAAAAGATGTACAACAAAGGCATTTGCTCTAAGTTCTCATGGAAAGCCTTTTAGACAAATTAATTAAGCAATAAGACATGACAGGGTGTGAATCGCTTGGTAATGATTTACGCCTATTGTGTTGTTAGGCAGAAGGCCAAAGGCCGAGTGCTGTCAAATCACCTAGGTGTAAATTATCATTTGATAATTTGAGCCCTGGAGTGTGTTATTGTAATTAGAAGGTGTTCTATCATAACTTTTCTACTTCACTCCAATTTTTTTCATTCTCAGCTCAGTTTTGATACTTTGAATGCTATCATTAAAAACGAAACCTTTTCTTGCAAGATTATTTCAGACAACTAATAGCCTGAGAGACTTTACACAACAAACCCTGTCATATACCCCAATGCATAGCAGAGAAGTCAACGCAGGCGTGTCATTACTGTAATTTAGTCACCGTGCCTTCATTCATAAAGCCCGTTACAAAGAAGGTATTAGGGTTATAGGGGAATGTGCAATCTAAATTAGTTGGAAGTTAGGTGCAGAGTCGATGAAGAGAAATTAAGCAGCTGTACTTTCTCTCTTTAAATTAAATAGCACAACAAAGATGGAGAGAGGATAACATGAATTCTTCCAAGTTGCAGCACCCAGACAGCTGCAGAAACCACAAGAAGGCCACTCCAAAACATGAGTATTCAGACTGAGAGAATCAAAGTGCAGCAAGGCCTGTGCAGCACAAAGATGTGAACACCATCTCCAGCTCTGAAAATCCATACAATGCAGCCTATCAGAACCTGGCAGAAGGTTATCACTGCCTACTTGTCTACTTGCTCTGTTCTTCTGTGTTTCTGGAGATGGAATATTTAAGTAGCAGGATCTCCAATTTGATAGAGTTTGCCATTCGTCAGCACCTGCATTCATTAATCACATGTACTGAGCAGAAGAAAGGTCTTTTCAAGACTGGCATAGAAATGGATGCCATGACAGCCTCTTTTTGCCTCTTGCCTCATCTGTGGCTCTAGCATAGGGAAAAATATTTTATCAAATCCAGCTGTTGTTTCCTAAACACTAACCAAGATCACAGTTATATGCAATAGAACATCCTTAACATTATTTTATGACCAGATGACAACAGCCTCCACTGCAAAATTCTTAACACTGAAATTACTCCCACTGATAAGAAGCAGTCCCACAATGGCAGTACCAGGGTGAAATGTTAAGGTCAATCAAGAGAACATCTTTTTGAGCATTAGACACACTCAAAAAAAGAGAATCTCATCACTGGTCAGCCATGATTTCAAAACCTGCAAGAAACCATTTTATAAGTGATATAACTGTAAAAACAGAATGGGTCAAATTTGTTCTGATAAATGACAGCTCTGAAAATTATTTTTCTGGAGTTTACTTTTGATGTTTTCTTATCAGTGGCATATGCTCCTTTATTTTTTTTTTCGTAGTGATTCTTTTTGCATCTATTTTTTTCCATACATTTCTGTGTTGTCACAAAAGCTGCCACACATTTCATTTATTTAATCAGAAGGATCCAGATAGCGTGATAGTTGGTTTTACCATCCGTCTAGCATATTATTAGTAGGTTAGGGTTTGGAAAACTGACAGAGAAACAGATGTTGGGATTATTTTATGTAGCTTGAATACCATAATGATATACAGTTGTCATAAGCATCTATTTTCTTATTTTAGGAAGATTATTATTTTATGGAGGAAATGGCCCAACTTTTATAACCCAGAGAGGAGAGGAAAATAAAACGAAGAACCTGAGGAAAATATCTAAGGAAGGAGTGATGGTTGTTTAGTCTGTGCCTAAAAGCCTATGCCGAATATGTGCAATTTATGAAATTGTTCTGAGGAAATCATCCTGGCTGTGCCTGTTTCCCTCACAGATACATATTTAATGAAATAAGGTAAAATAAATCTATAGTCTCATGATTTGCATGCCCTTGGTCTGCTGTGAAGTGTGACAGCAAGGAGACACTATTTTTGTTAGTTGCAGCTTAGTAATGTAACATGCAGAGGTTACTCCCTTTCTCAGAAGGAAACAGAAGGCTCGGTAATGAAGAATTTGGACATGCTTGGAGTGGATTCATTCCCTTTCTGCTATGCTTATCAGTCACAGTGAGGAAAAAAGATCTAGCTGATGTCCAAAGGACAAAGGTCAAAAAAACTTTATTTCAATTTTTTCCCCCTACATTTAGTATCTTAGTATTGGATTTATAGATATGGAATAATGAGATCAAGTTTTCTTTTAGCTGCTTATGAGTTTGCTTGCTTTCTTTTCTGGCCACCTGTTCAAATGACATTTTAGGAAGAAACTGAATGACAGTCAAAATACTGTGAAAAGGACATAGCACCCAGAGATTTGGTGCATACTTTTAGGAATGAAAATCCATTCCTACCTTTCTTTACTTCTAATTCCTCTTTTCCTGCCTATTTCATCACTTGATGTTAATGCCAGATGTGGAAAGAATTTAATATCTGGTAAGACAATTACATTTACTTCCCATTAATACAATTTAAGTCTAAATAGTGCAGGCACTCAGCTACTTCTGCAGGTCAAATAAGTCTCAAAAATACTTCCTTGAGCAGTGGGGAAGCTAATATCTGTATCTTTTTTCATCCAGCATTCATGAGTAGGGCTTGATACCTCTACCACAGACATCTGTGGAAACACTCTGGGAAAAAAAATTGAGAAAATAGAATTGAGTGTGAATTGGCGTGGCTCTGAGTCCAAAGTGGGGAGAAACTTCCCTGCATGTACATGCACATTCACCTGCACATAGAGAGATGTTCTATGGCTTCTTAAATCTCTTATTTAACAAAATCGAAAAGATTAATTATCAGTCTTCAAAATGCACATGAAATTGGGCATGAATAGAGTAACTGCACAGGATCATATAGTAAAGTAACTCCCTAGGAAATTTGTGAAGACCTTTATTATTAATATCAAATATTCTCTTTTCTTGTTAAAGGCATAAATCTCTGTAATGAAATAGAGTTCATCACCTTCGGATTTATATTCTTAACGGGGGTTTAGATATTTATGGATGCTTCCCAAAAAATCTAAGAGGTAATAAAGAAGTACTGATATAATAAAGTCAACAGGTAGATGATGCAATATTTGAATTTAGATTTCACTTTTTAATAATAAGGTTGCAACATGTAATATACAGAAGTGCCTCTGGACAACCATCAGAAATGTCTCCTTTTGATTTACTTACCCAGCCATTGGTTTCTATCTAGTATTACTCAATTCATATGCAACTGGAAAGGATGTATCTGTTAGGAAAACTATTTTCATTAAGATATTTAAGAAGCAGAGCATGCATTTTTTTCCATGCAGTTTTAATCAAAAACTGCTTTTCATCACGCTTTAAAACAACAGCAGTTGTTGCCAGTATTACCATAAGATTATTAGATTAATCTACTGATCACATTAGTTATTCTTTCTTCTCCTTTTATTTACTTTAAAATACGAATTTCATGGGAGTTATTGACAATGAAGAACAAAGAAAAGAAAGTCAGCTGAGTCTCCACTGTTCAGTGTGCTCCAATTCTGTTCTCACAGGAACAAGTTCTTAGTATTCAGCTATGCTCAGTCATTCTCTGAAGGGAAAAACATGTATATATTAGCAAAAGGTTTAGACAAAAATTCTGGATCGAAGAATTCTTTGTCCTGGGGAACTCTCACTTAAATTCAGTATTTTTTGTCACAGCCTAGTCCCAGACTCTGAATTCGGCTTAATCCCGGATATTGAAGGAATTGTGATCTCGGTCTTAACTTTGTAATTATGGTCTATCTTAGTAACATCCAGTGGCTCCATAACATCCAAGTGCTACTATAAGTGACCAGCTTGGAAATGCAAATAGTCTTTCAAGTTCTGTCAGGAAAGCTTCTAGGATTTGCAAATCATTATTACATCAGGCATACCAGAAAAAGTGTATATTTGAAATATTTGAGAAATTTTTGCATAGTTTTATATGATTAAACTGCGCACCAAAAGAATGGGAAAAAATTACCTGTCAAAGATAGCAGGCAAAGACTAAAGCTACAGAATAATGAACTGGGATCACTTCAAACAGATTATTTTATCCTTAAGGTAGATGTGTAGGAGAACAGTATTCCAAGATTATTCTTTTCCTTGGAGAACTAACCAGAATAATGTGATAGTCTGTACAGCCTTCAGTTTAACATAGCCAGGATCAGTAATTTAGCATTTTTATATATTGAACAGATCTGCACTGGGAAATGCATACGACAGCAACCAGCACGATACAGATTGTTCTGTAGCTTTGACCTACAAGTACATTTTATAGCTGAGCTGGTGTCAGGATTCTGTCTGGCTGCCTCACCAGCCTCAAAAAACAGCCCAGCTCCCTCGTACTACTTGCAAGCAATTCAGACACAGAATATTTTGGGGATCGTAAATGAGCAACATCTATTCCCAGGGTAAGGCAAGTCTATTTCACAAGTTACTTTATGGACCATATGGTTATACTTGGTTACGTTCAGTCACATAACATCACATAAAGCAACTTAATCCAGTATATTCAGATCCATGCAATGCAAATGGAGCATCATTTCCAAGCTTTAAAGGAGCCTTTTCTTTTTCCTTAGGGAACATGGTGTAGACTATAGTTTTAAATCAAACTTCTCATAAACTTTTAATGTTCAAGTCTTTCCAAAAATCATGTCATCCTCCAACTTGGTGTGATGCAACTTATTATCTGTATGTCTGAGCACAAAAAAAGGCACTCTGGTGTTCTACTAAGATTATGCTGAAAATAGAAAATGAAATTGCAACAAGAGGAGAAGTCAGAATTGCTCCAGGATTTTAGTACAGTCCTTGCCAAAACCAGCAAAGCATCCCTGAGGCCTCCTTATCCAGTGCGCTGAGCTGAAGCCTTCTGGAAATAGCAGGCTAAAAGGTTGCTAAGCCAGACACTTTCTTAGATAATTTTAAGGTCTATAACTAGGACATTTTATTAGTATACAGGGAAATAGTTCTCAGTCTCAAATATATCAGATATTGGATGTAATTATGGAGTGACTAAGACAGAAAGCATTGCTCAAGAGGCAAGGAAGGAGTTAAGCATTATGCACTCAAAGGTAGGATTCCATCCCAGGCTAACAGCCCTCCAACACAACTTCCCATTGTTCACAGGTCTGGTGAGTTCCTGGGGTAAAGTACTTTTTTGGCTGTTGATGTCAGGAATGCTATCACTTTGTGATATAATTTGGTTTTCTGTGTAATTACACCCTGGCAAAAGCATATTTCTAATAGCACAGCTAGGATTTTCTGTTTAAAATGCTCTGTTTAAATTGTTGACTTTCTGCTGGAATGCTGTATTTGGTTACATTCCACTCTCATTCTAGAGCTCCCTGTACATCCTAGAGCACAATAGCGTCATTATGCACTACCTTGGCCTCCAGGTCATGAACTACAATTATCTCTTTTCATGGCAACAATCTTTATAACCTAGAAACTACTCCCAGGGACAACATTATAAAGAAGAATTGGCATATGCATAAATAAAGATGAATAGATATTGGCACTCCTCGGGGTTTTTGCCATTGATTATGGAATGTTGATTAATGCCATAATCACTACCTCCCCTTGAAAGCGATAGCGGCATTTTGTGCTGGCTTCACTTTTCTGTCTTCACATCTGCTGCTTTCTCTCCAGTCCCTGGCTCTTGTCACCCATCTGATTCATCCTCGTAGCACGATGACAAAAGTCACAATGTTTGGTTGCCAGCGAGAAAATTTCAGAGGAACAATTTTGAATCTGATTGTTCTCGACTAACATGCTGCTCCAACGGATTATAGCACTTTTATATGCAGTTGCTTTTTGCTAGGTCCATCTGTCTGCACTCCAAGCTGTGCTCCTAAGATTTGACATTTCAGGCAGTTCTGATTCTGTTTTCTCTCATTCAGTTTCAGTTTTTAAGAACAGAAATCCAGTAAGGAAGGTTATTTGAGGAGCAGTAAGCAAAAAGCATGATTATTATTAGCACTCTTCAAGTTATTAACCACAATGCTTTATATTTACTTGACATTATGTTAAAAAGAATATCTATAACTCATCTACAAGGCAGATGAGTAAATAGCACCTGCACTGTATGTAAGTAACTCAAATTGAGAAATCAGACATTCTGTAATCCACGCAAGGAGCTTATCCACCCTAACAGCTACTCCCAAAGCAGTAATTATTACAATATTCCCCATCCTCATTAGATCAATTATTTGAAAGTTCATCTCTGCTTCATATAGGATGCTCACCTGCATTAACAGGTAATGAATGACTTGTGAGATGTAGCTGCATTTTAACAGACAGGCCTCACAGACTTCTCAGAACATCATCAGAATCACGAGCGATAGAGATTTCTCTGCAGGAGGAGGCTGTGCAAGAAATGTATGTCAGAGTCAAATAATTAATTTACATGCATTGTCATTTTATGCAACATATGTTCATTTTTTAAATACTTGCCTTGCCAGAAGCTAAGGAACCAGCCATAAAGATAAACTAAAGCAGACAATGTCTGGTAAAGTTTAGAGCAAAAATTGCTCCAAGTCGTACTGCACTGGTCTAGTTGTCCTCCTGTAGACTTTAAAATAGATGGTCACATCATGTTGATTAGGTTAGTCCAAACACGCTAGATGAAAATTATTTGGTTTTGATATCAAGGTTTTCCTCTGGTTACATGAGAAGAAAATGCTGGAGGGGAGTTTGTTAGCCAACAAAACCAGCAGAGGTTTTGTCTGTAGAAATGTTCAGAGAGGCTTATGCTTGTCTATAGATTGTGTGTATCTGGTTTAAGTGGGACAAGTAGAAAAAAAGAACTTTGCCACTTTGGTCCCTCTGCTGTGGGCCACATATCAAAAAAAAATTGCATTATCCCTAAATGCCACAGGTTCACTTTCACAATACAGAAGCTAGGAGCAAGAAAGCAGTAAAATAAATAGGTAAGTGGCACAAAAATATATCAAAGCCAGAAAAAAATTGAACTGAAAGTTTGTTCAGTTTTACAGGACAGAGCAGTAAAAGCTGGGCACAGAAACCATGGGTTTTTTTAAAAGACTAGAATTTCATTTTCTACATCAGAAGATTGAATTTTTTTGTTGTTTTGTAAAAAAAAAAAAGTCATGCTATTTAATAGCAGCTTAATGAAAAAACTAATGAAATATTTCAGAGATGGGAAATTTCCTGAAAGAAGTAGAGGTTATAGAGATATTGTTTCCTTTTATTCAGGAGCTGGCAGAAGAAAGAAAAGATGTTTGAAGCCAGCAGTTCCCTGAAGATACCTGGGTGAGCAGTTACTACTCTGCTGGTCCTAGCACAATAATGTGGCATGCGGATAATGAATCCAGCTTTTAAATTCTCTTTTTCAAGAAAGCCTGTGTCAACGTACTGGCTGTATGGAGTGGCCTATTGCTGTCAGCCCCTGGAATGTTCAAGCCAGTTCCTTTCTAAGATGGGAATTCAACCTCCCTAAAATTAGCTCAAAGATTTGGCTGCATGCAGGGGAAAATAAATAAATAATAAACAAAAAACAAAACAAACAAACAAAAAAAAAGAAAAAAAATCCTCAAGGTGTGTTTAATTACAGGGAATTAGTCACACTGAGCAGGACTCCCGTAGGGTGGATGTAGAGCAAATCCCTTTAACATTTGCTCCTGCAATCCAGAGGGGTCAGTGAACAGCAAATGTGCTCTCCCCACGGTAAAAGAGAGCAGCAGAATGGAATGATAAGTAATATCCTACTTTCTGTACAAAGTACAGAAACAGAGTAACTGCTTTGAAGAATTTCTCAAAAACTGCAAAACAATGAATAGCTTATTTGGATATTTGAAAGGGGTGAAATGCAGAAAAGGATCTGCACACCATGAAAAACAAGTTTGTCCAGTACAGCATGATATGCTCCCAGTATTTGACAAATGAGCCAGGAGCTGCTCTGTCCTCATGCCTTCCCATTTTTATAACTACAAATCCACAGTGAATACATTTTTATGTAGAAGGAACTGTCCCTGACAGATACAAAATTACTTCAACACCAACATGCTTTATTACCCACTCCTGTGCTGATTTACACACAAGCCAAACTCCAGTTCCCAGTCATGTCTGCTGTCACTTTAAAGAATTCAGGTGTAACGCCTGAAGTTCAGGGACTCATTATCTGTTGCATGATCTTCACTGAAAAAATAAAATCTGAGCTGAGCAGACTTGAATACATTTATGTCTGCGGAAAATCAGGAATTCCTTCCCCATTCCTGGATAAAAGCAGAAAATAATTATATCACCGCTTTTCAGTCTGTCTCTTATGGACAAATACCATCTAAAAGGAGCCCAGAACATTCCCATTCAGCCTGGTGACAGACTATGTAGGTAGGCTGGAACTAAACTGAGCTCTGTCTGTCTGTCTGTCTGTCTGCGTTGCAGCAGAGGTGACAGGAGAACACCATTTGCAGGCGAGGCAGCCAAAGAGCAACGACAGCAGGGATGATGGTACTTGCAAAGTGCCAGCAGACTCAGCTTTGGAACAGATTTGCCAAGGCTGCTGCACCATGTGATGACACAGACTCCATGCTGAATGCACAGTGACATGGAAAATGTCTCCTAGTGGTGTCCAGGCATCACCAGTTAACTCCTCTAATAGCTGCTCTCCCCTGACTTTGGCCTGTTTCACCAGCTGTTGTGCATCTCCTGTTCAGGAGGAGACCCTGGCACAGTGGAAGAATCATTAGGGAAATACAACAACATATGGATGTGAGAAGGTGGTTCAATAATGAGTTTCTGCGTGTCTGTGTTCAGTACACGCATCCCATTTACTGGAGCTTGATTTGCTGTTTGTAGCATTCTATACCAAGAAGCTCCTGGAAGTGCAGAGCATTCTGGAGGTTACAAGAGCAAATCGCCAAGCACAGAGTCAGTTCAACCTGGCAATGCAAAGAAAGTCTAAAGTGGAGAAAATTCCTTTTTGGTGAAAAGTCAGTTCAGAAATCCAGCAGAATATCCTTGACTCCTGGTTGTCTTCCAGGGCTGAAGACATTCACCTGGTGCCACAGTGATCTATTACTGCTGAACAGCCCCTTGAAGTTTGTGGGATCCAGCAAGAACTGCCTTGGGAAGCCTCAAGAACAAAGATTTGAAACAACCTATTCCATGAGAATTAGAGCTAATGAAGCCTGGGCTTCTCTGTGAATTTATGTCTTAGTGTAAGACTTTGGATGCAAGGTCAAACTGAGGTTTTTGGAATGCTAGGTAGGAGCAATTCTCTGAGGATTCTCTGAGATCTAATACTGTCAGCTGTGTGATAAATGCTTCCTTAGAGTATGCATAGGTTCATTCAGTGGGTCAGCTCTTCTAAATACTGATTTTTACTCAGCCTGGAGAAGCTTAGCTGTCCCTAGGATATGTTATAAAATATTAAAGGCCACAATGCAGTGGGATAGCATGTGCTCCCTAAAACCCAAGCCCTCAGGAGCCTCATTCTGCAGGTCTTGCTTCTGTATGAAAGGTAGTTTAAATAAATTCTGTCTCATTTTCCTGTCTGGTTTTGCCTGGTTGGTCAACAGCCTGGCTGTAGAATGTGAATCCTGGCACTCTCTGTTCTGCAGGTCAGGAAACCCTCAGGGAGGTATTGGGGCAATGAAGACTGACAAAGTGATTGCAAAGCCTTTTGCCTTTCCTAGAACCTAGGGCATGTTCAGTGTCTCCAGGTGCCCTGGGGCAAAATTCCTAAGAGTTTTTGAGGTTTTTTTTGATCTCTTAAGTTACACATCCAAGCAGCATGTAATTTATTAGGGCCACACTTAATTAAAGGCTTTTAACAGTTTATTAGCATTTCTTCCAAGCTTTCAATTTATGACTGAGATAAGGATGTGTTCCTACATTCTACCTCACACCTGCCTATTATGTGTTTCATTATTAAAAGCTTTTATTCATTAAATC
Source organism: Bombycilla garrulus (assembly GCA_013400315.1). NCBI lineage: Eukaryota > Metazoa > Chordata > Aves > Passeriformes > Bombycillidae > Bombycilla > Bombycilla garrulus. The sequence goes on from VXBU01011669.1 coordinate 207,138, forward strand.
TCCCATGAGATGCATACCTTAGAGAGTAACTCAAATCAGGCAGTCACAACCTGTCCAATTTAATGTTTCATAAGAAGGAAGCTTTAGGATTCCATCTGGCATAGTAAAAAATCACCAGATACACCACCATAACAATGCGTTGGAAAAATATTCATTACAATTATTTTTCTGTGTGCTGGGGGCCACTCACTCCACTCTTCTGTGGCTGCCTCATCCCTGGGAGTGTCCAAGGAGCAGCCAGATTTCGTGCCTAGCATCCCTGCCCATGGGAGAGGGGCTGGAACTGGATGATCTTTTAGGTCCCTTCCACCCCAAACCATTCTGTGATTCAAAGCACCAATCTTTAGAAACAAGGCCCGGTGTGACAGAGCCCAAACGGACTTATTGTGATGGTTCTCCATCAATGTGGCCAGAAATGGTGGAAGGGAGGATAAGAAGAGACAGAAGAAAGCAAACTGGGTCATTCTGAGGAAGGAGATTAGGATATGGTGATTGTAATAGATTCCCCAGCCTGCACATTATTTGACAACTCATTTGTTTTAGGCTTATCTGCATTCAGATCACATTAATTCAAAGGGCAGTGGATCCCATTTTCTGTTGCCTGGCACTTTGTAAAACATTTGCCTCTTCTCCAAATGAAGGAAAAAATGTATGTAAAATGCTGCTCAGAATCTGGCCTTTGTTTCCATCTCCCCCAGTTTAGCAGAAATGCCTCTGTATTATTTTCCCTCATTACCCTCACTGACAGCAGTGGAACCATATGACCTTTTGTCCTTGCTCTACTTACATGTAGCTTATGTTCTTATCAAACTGACCCCAAGCCTGTTCTTTGCTTGTAACTGCAGCTCAAAACATCAATTTTGGCAATTTGGCTGCCCCCTCTGCCATTTGGAAGGAGCAAGGTGGAGACAGCTGGCAGTTAGGGGAGCACTAGGAAGCATATGGTAGCTCTGTGCAGCGTTGTCCAAGGGCTCCTAGGACAATCACTCACTTGCTTCACTGATTTCCAAAATGTACATCTCTTTTTTTGGGTCTTTCCTCATAAGCCCCCAGGATAGCCATTGTTTCAGCAAAGGTCATTTTAGGAGAAACTTCGTATTCTGATATTGTTTGTTTCTGTCCATGAAAGAAAATCTGATTAAAAATTATCCTGCTGCCATAAATGACCACAGAGAAAATAGAGTGACAGATAAATAAAGGTAACTGGGTAGAGACAGGAGCAATAAAATGTTAAAAGGGATCATCCTAAATTTAAGGAATTATATATGTAGCTGGGCATTTGAAACTTGTGTTTTTAGCGTGGCAGCTGGTCGGAGGGTTAAGAAAATATGTGGCCATGCAATGTTGGCTGAGATCCTGCCTGATCTTGAGAGTTAAACACAGCCAAGCCCTGTAGTGTTGGATGGGAAACCGCCAAGGAAAATCCAGTGATTCAGTAAGTGGCATCCTTCCTGCACGATTACAGCAACCCCAGTGCCAGCATGGTGCTCGGGGATAGTTCTGTTGGTGGCAGTGATATTTTAATATGAGATGTAAACTTGTTGCAGGATCTAGTAATGATTTGCACAAAGATGAGGAAGTTTTCATAATTACTGCCTTGTAGTTCCACTCTCTGCTTTCTGTTTTGTGGAGCTTTCTTCCTGTTTTATTCTGTTGGTTGATCATGATCAGCACTACAATGAAAGTGGATTCTTCCAAGGAGGTGACCGTGTTTTTATTAATTCTGTTTATGTGCACTGCCTCCAGAGCAGGTACAGCATTTGGTGAGGTATAGGGTGTACAGAGGTTTTAAATACTCTCCAGCAGTAGAAAATACTTTATGAAGCTTATTATAAACAATTTCTCTCCCTTTACTGCTGTTGTTTCAGCCCCTGATTTCAGCCCCTGAGCTGCAATACTTTTATTGATGCAACTGCACTTTCTCAACCAGATCAGTGAGCTGGTTTGGACAAAAAACCCCAAAACCTCGAAAAGCAGACATTTTTCAACTTGCATAAATTCTGATCAAGTTTGAAGAGCAGCCATACAATCAGTTCCTAAAGCACAACTGTGGAGGCAGTAAATCCCAATGCAGACCTAGATGTGGGAGAGCAAGGAGGCAGGAAACACCTTCATGTGGTTTTTACACCAGAAGAAACAGTCTGACACATTTTTACCACTGCCAGAAGAGTAATGCCTATTTTAAGTTTTGAAGTTTACTTACTAGATATCAGTATCCAGTCTTTGTGCATTTAAATTTACATTATATAATTTAAAATTTTGAGTTTATAAAGGCTATACAAAGTGCTTTCGAATCCTTGGGTTATAATGGTGGCCTGTATATACTATATATTATGCACAAATGGGAGTGGCTAGATGAACATTTTTTGCAGAGGTCAAACTATAATTTTTGTTATTTCACTTCATGATTTCCATTTAAAATAAGATTCCATGACACATCTAAATTATTATACACAAGAGTCTATTCTAATAGTAGTCGGCTCATAAAAAATAACAAGACCAAATGATAACTGTCTCCTGACCCATACAAGTATTTACAGTAGAAGTACTTTAATAAAGGTAGCTACATCCTCTAGATCCCCAGACCTTCATTTGAACTCTTCTGTAGCATAATTGACAGACAGAATTAGAGTGTATATTAAGACCTGGAACTGAACTTTTTCTGTAGGCTCAGCTTCACTTACATCACTCATAATATTAGAAAGAATCTGTGACAATCATATTAAAATGATGCCACCCTTACACAGATTAACAGAGTATGCAATTATATTTAAATGCTGTAATTGGAACTTGCTGTTAAGTGCCTACTGTCACTTCTCAATTCCCCTCAAGGCAAGTAAACCACTTCTTCCTTTGCTCTATAAATTTAATGCCATATTCTACACACAGTAAGAGCTGGTATTTCATCAAGAGCATTTTGTTTGCCTCAAATGCTGTGAAAACACAGGCCTTGTAAACACTGCAGGATATAAATCCATCCTGGAAAATGACTCTGTTAAAAAAAAAAAAAAAAAAGCATTTTGCCATTTCATGCTTATGAGGACAACCTGGGTCTTTGCATTTGATTAGTTCCTCCACCTGAAAGCCATTTCCAGCTCAGTCGTTTGTAGATAGCGTTATTAGGTGTAAAGATCCTTAAGGCAGGGCCAGGTGAGCCTGATTACACCCAGCTGAATCTTTTTAAACCCCAGGGTTGCACCCAGCTGTTTCTGAGGGCCTGACCTTGGGGACAGAGTAGCTTTTGCTTCTGGTGGTACACGACAAGGGAGAGCTCTGTGGCATCTTCTTGGCAGAGGAGGACCTGCAGATGGGGTAAGTGGGAAAACAGGACTGTTGTTTATGCTTTTAAAGTAAGATTTTATGGGAAATTTTTAGAAAAATAATGATGGGAATGTCTTGCATGGCTCTTGGGAAATATTCTCCTCTGAGTGCTTCCTCAGTTCTCTGTGAATGTGAGAGTGTTGGCTGTTGGTTGTCAGTCAATTTTTTATGTGTTTTCCTAGATTTAGTCAGAATTGTGTGCATCCCAGGTTTTGGTATGGTTCCTTATTTGGATTGTGCTAGTTAACATCTAACATGTGTAAAGAGCAAAGTGCTAAAGTTTGGATGAGAGTCTTGCCTTTCTCATGGTCCCATGAAGCTGGACTTTTACTTTTCCAGCACAGCCAGGAACAGCACTGCTTTTCCTTCATGTCCTTTGCCAAAATGACCTAGACTTGAACTCTCCCAAGAATGGGAACGTGCTTTTGTGTAGTCTCCATACTGGAGCGGTCCTGGGGATCTCAGCTAATAGGTGTGATAGCCCAGTGGACATTACCCTGGTAATGCACAAATCTGCAGTGTTGATTCTTCCCCACTGGAAACTTAATCTAAGGCTAATAAGTTCTTTCTGAAATCTAGCAGTTTGAGAGTATTCATTTGGAGGTGCTTTGAGAAAGGCTGGCTAGAAAGGGTAGGAAGGAAAAGGTAGGATATTTTTTTTAATTGTTGCAACTGACTATAGCTTTGCTGTGGAGATTGGTATTATCCAGATTGAGGTGCAATTAGATACACATTCTTAGTGGTGTTGCTTTTCTACATACTGTGCTTGTACTAATTCTATGTGATGTCTAGAGGCTTGTGGATGTTTTGAAAGCAGTGACTATAAAGCTGTGTGTTGATGGCTTTGATAAACGCATAGCGGACTCAAATCTGAGATTGGGCATTGATCTGCATTGTACAAAAATCCCTCTCTTAATCCCTTTCCATTTTCTGTCTTGAAACCATGTATTTTTCTATGAGCAATGAACTGGAAACCAGCACACCCAGATGCTACAGAGGGCCTTTGGCTCCTTCACAAAATTTGGTCTTAAATAATGTTTTTGCAGTGTGGCAAGTGCTAGAACCCCACATGGTGACCTACATGGCGTTGGCTAGAGCTTTTCTTGTGAATCTAATCCAACAAAAGCAGCTGTCTCTAAACCAGTAGAGCTGCAAAAGCACTCATGTTTTAGCACTGTGACTATTCTTCGGGGTATCTGGTAGTAAGTGTAAATATTTCAAATGGGATACAACACTCTCAGTAAAACTCTAGCATGCACATTTTCCTATAAAATTGTTTGTTTGTTTGTAGGTTTTCCATTTGTGATCTTTTATTTTTGTCTTCACACTATGTATACACATGTGCTGGTCCCTGCCTAAACTAGTGGAGGGTAAAAATGCAACTGAAAACTCTCTTAAATAGAGTTCATGCTGCATCTGATTGCCATTATTGTATGTTTATGGGCTCATTAGAGAATAATAAATGCAATGGGAACAGCAATATGAAAACATTCAGTTCTCGTTGATTCCAAATTTGTATGTGCTTACCATGCCTTTGTGTCAAGGCAGGAGTTCAATTTACAGGGAGTCTCAAGAATCCTTCAATCATCCCTTGTGAAAGCTTCCCTTTATTTTGTTGGAGTCCAACAGCATTGTTAATTCAAGTTTTTTTTCCAAGTACTTTCAGCATTATCCTACAGCAATAATTCACTTTCTTTTGATCAGAGTTTGTGGCATTGGCTGCTGCTTTCTCAGCCGCCACAGCAAGATTCGGTAGATCAGGTCCTGCCTTGCATTATCTGAGTCACAATCTCCATTATTAAGACAACTGAGGATATTTTGAGGTTGTATTTGTTCCACTACACTTGATAATCTACTTTGTTGGTTAAATTCTTTCTCTCAGGATTCCCTGAAAAATATGTAGAGTAAAATTCTGGCCCCAGTCAAGCCAGTGGCAAAACTCCCATTGATTTCAGTGATCTGAGACTTCATCCTTAAATCCAGACTGGAAGAGATACAGGCCAACAGGCTGCAAAAATACTAATAGAGTCATTTTCAATCCAGTGCCACGATTGAGGCTTATATTTTGGAAGTGAGAAGCTTAATCCCAATAGTAGGTGACAATAAATCTCTCCAAGGAACCAGTGGAAGTGCTGGTGAGGCTTAGAGGTTGTGACAGGCCTGCTGTCTGAATTAATAACTTGTCAATCTCAGGATGGAGTCAGGCTATTTCATCAGCCCAGGACTCCAACCTGGGGATATGCAAAGGCAGGGTTAATTGAAGCTCTGCTCTAGCTTAAAATATCACAAAGTTTGGGGGGATTGAAGGATCTGGATTAAACTTCTGATGTGCAGTGATACTTCATTAACTTCAGGATGCATTTCTACCAAACAACTTCATAGTATAAGATAAACTGGAGTTTCAGAACTTCCTTCCACCCTACCAAAGATGCACCCAGAGGATTGATTATATCTCAAAGTATTTTGTATTTAGTAAAAGAAAAAAATATCTTCCAGGGTTTTAGTGGTTGGGAGGATAAAGGTTCTGATTTCCTAAAAGCTCTGTGGTGTTGGGAAAAGTATCAGGGACAATAAATAGAAGAGGAAGACAGCATAAAATAATTGCATAACTCTTTTGAGAAAATAAAACCAGTATTGAACACAGTGAACTGAAAAAGAGGAAAAAAAAAAGGCAACTGCCCAAATTTTGCATCTGTTTAGTTCAAACATTTTTATTGTCAGACCCTGACAGCCTCAGAGGGTTCTTTTTTCATGCCTTTACAAGGAGATGGAAGCAATTGGAAATGAAAGCACAAAAAAGATGTGGCAAATACTGTAGGACCTACTAAGAATTTCTAGCCTGCAGTCCCTATATCCTACGCCAGTCTTCCAAAATTCTAAATGCAACTGTTTTGTGCAGCCAGTAATTTCATATCTGATAGTCAGAGGAAGAAGTATGTTGTGTTTTCTGGCGAAAGATCCTTTACAACTCATTAGTTCACACCACGCACACTATCGTAGTGCTGAAACTCTTGTTTTGATACTATGCAACTCTTTTTTTTCACCAAAATGCATTGGAGATGCATGCCAGGCTGGTCCTTCCATCCAGAGTTTGAAAACTTCAGGAGCTGAAATTTGTGGCTTAAATATCTCTTGTTGGGTACAGTCCTGATGTTTTCAGTTGTTTAGATGTGCAATTCACCATTCCCAGGGGTATGTTTGCAGCCCTTGGGAGGTTCAGATCTCACCCCCTTTAACTTGGGTTATTTTCCAGCATTTGCTTCAAGTAGTCATGTAGATAAATGCAGACTATTACTTGCTTTTCATCCTTCCTTGAAGATGGTCCTCAGCTGGACAAAAATCCATCAGTGATTTGGACAAAGAAGGAGAATAAAAGCAGAATGTATGAGGGTATTAACTGCCAAATGGCACAGAAATCATCTTTGCTATCCCAAATCCACCACCCTGGTAGTCACTGGATTCCTTTGGGGAAGCAAACTTGGATTTATTTTCTCATTCTTGCAGGCAGCCAGAAGGGGGGGATGACAGCAAGGTTGTTTAAGATTTAGAGGGCCAAATTATTCTTAACTGCACTAATCACCTCTAGCACGAACAGAGAGATTTTGCTATCCATTCTATTGATTGGGAAAAGCAGACTTACAACTAGCAGCAGTGAGGTATGAATGGAAATAAGGAAGAGAATGCTTGGAAACCTTGGGAGGCCACAAGGATATTGATTTTGGGAGAGTGTAAGTTCTGCCTGCCCCCAAGAGGAGCAGGAGAGGTGCCTGTGTGGAAGAGTTTGCATTGGAGAGCTGTGTGCTGTGTAAACAGATCGTGTTAGGTTCACTTTGTCGTGGGCAGCTGTCAGGGCTGATGGTTATAACATCACCTGTACTCCTATGAAATTAAATTATTTTTCCATCCAGGCTACTGCATGTCATCTCTGTACTCAGCAGCAAGGTGTAAGGGGAATAAAAAGTCAAGTGCATTTAGTCCATTAGAGCTAGGTGTAAGAACCTATGAAATTCAGAGAAAATATTGTATATGCATGAAGTGTCTTGTGCCTGACAAGTGCTGCTTCCTCTTCCTGCTGACATTTTGGATTGCTGAGCTCATTGTTTTTCAGCTGAGATTTTCTGTGTTACCCTGATAAAATCATAGTGTTTGATAATAAAGTTGGGAAGGAACAGTAGCCTAACATGGGACTTATCTAATGCTGAAAGTGATTATTTGTAAACAGCTGTTGCTACTAAGTGCTTAAATTAGATAATAAATGGTACCTATCTCATGAATTCCTTCCCTCCATTTACTGTGGTGTGCAGTCTGGGATTTTTTTTTCTGCTTTTAAGATGTTTTAGGGATGCAATTTGCTTGTGAATCTTGCCCAACTGTCACTGGTTCAATACAGGCTTAAAGGGATTAATTCTTTTCTAGAGGGTCCCAAGTGGATTTTTTATTAACCTTTTGGGTAATAAACATTTATCTCATTTTTACAGCAGCGTTTAACACTATCTATTTATGGCCAAATATCTCTAAATCCATTACATGAGCTGAAAATGCACCTGCTTCAGAAAAAAAGCTCTCTGGAGAACCCAGAGCAGGCACTGATAATTGTAAACAAAACAAAACAAGAGCCCATAAAATAAAAATAAAAGTATTACCTTGAGTATCATGTCTTACAGAACGGCTGCTTTGAACAAAAACCTAATTATTATGTCTATTAAAAAAAAAGAGAGTGAAGAGGATTGGTGGGGTTGGTGTGAAACTGAGGTGGGTTCTTGTGTGCCCAAGCCACAAGAGCAGCATCTGGGATGTTGTATGTGTATTGATGGAGAGCACGACACTGTGATCTATGAGCCCACCCTCTGCCTGGCTGTTTATAAGTTTACAGCCTCCAAACCTGCTTTGAATGCTCTGCATGGAGAAATAAGAGTACAGGCTGGTGGTGGAAACATCCCAGGTAAATCCCACATCTGCTGTTGTCTCTGCTTCTCAAAACCCTGGAGAATCACCATAGGATGAGAAAGGAATGGAGGAAAATGAGCCAAAATACTGCTTGCCATGCAAAGGACATCTCCTCATGCTGTGTGCTGTGAGCACAGGTAACCCAGAACAGAGAGGGTGCACACCTGAAATCTACAACAGCGTTCTCAGGGGGAACAGATTTTAAGCACCTATTGATTTAATTGTCATTGTACTTTCCGAAAGCTAGCCATGTGCTTGAGAGCTTTGAATTGGAACTATAGTAACAGATAGTCCCATTGAAAAAGAATCAAAAAGTTTTCTAAAACGTGTGATTGAGGTTCAGAGCACAATACAATTCTTCTTGCAGGTCTATTGGAATTTTTATGATCTCAAAATCTTTCAGGTTAAGCTAGCTTCAAGTATTAACAAGAGTTGAGATTTAATCAGAGCTGCATTTCTCCTTACCAGTTAGAAATGGTCTGCTAATATTGTATATGTACATCAACTTTTCCTTAAAGATGATCATTTTCTTATTATTAATCACAGTTTTGCATAGTTCCTATGTTTTCCAAAAGTTAAACAGTTCCGTTTCCTGAAAAGATATTTTTTATCTGGAGCAACATGACAGGGAAGTGTAAATATTCATGGCATTGAGGCAACCTGATAATTTGCCATTTTAGAAATATGTATTTTTCACTTATTGAAGTAATTATTCTGTAAATATAACTGCTCATAATGCAGTAGTCACTATTTAAAAACCTGTGAACCTCTTGCATCTAAAAGGTAGAAATAGGGGTCAAAGAAATTGCAGCACGAAAGAAAGAAGCACTGTTTTCGCTGGGCTGATCAAATTAATTATGCTAAATAGCTGAAAATAGAGGGAAATGAAACAGAATTAGCCCTTCAAAGGATGCTTAAGGCAAAGCCAGAAATGAGCCCACTTCAGAGTGGTCCAGTGATATTTACAACCGGGGATCTTATGCTGCGCCCTCTGGCTCTGGCTGACACCAGTTCAAGTTCCTGGTGCAGGTTCCTGTGGCAGAACTGCTCCATAGGAGAGCAAAGGATGCGAGCTGTGAAGTTCTGGGATGCCACTACCACTAAACATGCAGGTTTTTTAGAGACTTTTCAGTAATTAGTAACTGCTGAATTTTGATTTGCCATTTACATAATGTGATTTTTCTTTTTCTGTAAGTGGAAGCTAAGAGCTTCCCAAGAACTTGTGTGTTTGGAGGGAACAGGTTAAAGTGCATCAAGCCAATTTCTGTAGCATTTACACCTGTGCAGCCCAAAGGGAGTAAGGAATCAAACAAATTTAACAGAAGAACAGGGAGTGGGGAGAAAGCTGTTATGAGTTTTCATTTATATATCAAAATAAATTATAACAGTATTTATTCCCAACACCGAATCCATTCACAAGGTGATTTTGATTTAAGTTAATTTAATGAGTAGTCTTCCTGCTGCTGCAGTGCTCTGAAAATTATTGATTGTGTTCAATTCCCAGCATAAAAGCAGTTTGTTAATATTATCAATTTAATCATAGCTGTGACTGGTGAAATGCTTGTCCTATTGATACCCAGTATTTATCTATTTCCTTACCTGAGCTGACAATGTAATCAAAGTACCAGATGTACCCACGCTTTGTAGAGATTTTCTTAATGTTATCTATTGTGCACGTAATCTCAAACAAAAATAGAAGACAAGATATTGCATAGTCAAGGAACACACTTGCATTTGCTTTGGTTTTGGGGTTTTGTTTTTGTTCTGGTTTTGATTAATACAAGACAAAACTTTCTCCTCTAGAAGTCGTGGAGTATGATTCCCACACCAGCAGTGGGCTTAAATCTTCCCCTCCTGTCTCTATCAGTCAGGAAATGTGTGAGTAAGAAGTAGAAACTGTTCCCAATAATTCTCATGATTCAGTGAAGGTCACTGGTTTTCTGGTACTCAACCAGAAAAGACTTAACACAAGAAATTAAACAATGGCTTTAGTGAAGGTTAAAAGTCTTTTGTACTAGGAAATATTCCACTGTATAGGGAATGGAACAAGGTTTGCAAGACCACTTTTAAAAGTCCAAAATCCCATATATTGCTTTACATTTACATATGGGTTATTTCCACTTTCTAAATAGAGAGTCTCAGGAACACTTCATACAGCTGGGCCATGTAGTGTATCCACAGAAAAATGAGAAATACTGAATTGTCCTTCTCCTGTCTGAATCTGACTGTACATTAACCACTACACAGCACCGGGTAAATAAAAGGCTGATGAGAGGTTTGCAGAGGCCTTAAAAGCTCTTTCTATTGTGAGAAATTAACCCTTTGATAAAGAACTGTTACTTGTTGAAGTAGACAGCAAGAAATTCACTGCAGTAAAGTTATCAGGAAATATTCTTGAGACAAGATGAAATGCTTCCCTGGGTGGAACTACTTAGCCAACAAGGTTGTTAGGATTATATAATGGTAGGGGTTCCTCCATGAATAATATATATGCATTTCCCTGGAGAGCTGTCTATTACTTAATAGAAAATTCTGCATACTGAAAATTATAACTGCAGAAAAGACTTAATCTACAGAGCACTATCAGCATTGCTAGGACTTAAATTATGCTTCTTCACATCAAAAAAAAACCCCAACCTTTATGAGATGTTACTTGCTGATGGTCTGAAGCACATAATTTAAATTTGAATGGTTTCAAAACTTGAATTAGAAACTGGAGTGACTCATCCAATTCAACATAAAGAAACATGAAGTAATGAGATTGGAGGGGAAAGTAATGAAGAGAAAATTTTATTGTTATTTCTTATATGTTGTGGGGATATGAACAAAAGAAAGATGTGGGACTGATTTGAAATAAACCCTCTGAAGTAATGAAATAATTTTCAATAGCATTAACGAAGCCTTAGGAGCAAGGTAAAGTTTTAATGCTTGTGACCTCATTTATTAAGCCAAGAAATGCCATGGTAAACAAGCCAATAGGGCAAAAGGTTGTTCTTCTGGAGGTGTTCTGTGATCCATTAACAGTACAAATCCAAGCCTGAGAAAACAAAAAAAAAAAGCTCCTGAGCTCTGTTACAGAATACACGTGACTTTAGAAGTGGTCTGTGTACATATTAGGAAAAAGAAAACATGGAAATAAAGCTTGTTCCCAGACTTCAGTGGCCCAGGAATTATGAACACAGGGGGATTGTGCTTTCACCATCACAGCTTTCTAATGATTTAAGTATATTGGAAACAGAGTCGTGGCTTTGGTTTCTCTGCTGTAGTCACCAATACTGAGATTAGACAGGTGACTAAAATCCTGCACTTGTGCTCCCTGAGCCAGGCCTCCAGTACCTGCTTTCCTTGGAGAGGTGCTTTGATAGGAAACAGAGAAATGTTAGTGGAGCTTCTTATTTGCCAAGATAAGAATTCCCTGAACTTGAGCCCATAACTGAAGCAATACCTGTTTTGAATTTCTGCCATGGTTAATTGCATTCAGATTGAGGGAAAATGGTTGAAAGACACTTGAATCCTTCAGTTACATGCAGAATAGTTTCTCTTAAAAACACGTTGAGAGAACTTTTTCTGTTAAGAAACCTTTCAGATAAATTACAGTTGGGGATTGTCAGTTATGTTCTCTGGCATTTCAACAGAATAAAATGGAGAAGGACACATCACAGAATAGGAGTCCTGGGACATCAGGTGAAGAACCACAGAGTCAAATGAGGATTGCTGAGAACTGAGGGCAAAGTCAGGAGCACGTTCACATTGCTGTGCTCAGTGCAGGCCCCACTCTGAGTGCAGGGAGCTGTTCTCTGATCCAAACACTTGAATGTTTTAGAGGACAGGGCTGATGTAAGTCCACATGCAATTTGTAATTGATCATTTAATGTGATGTCAGTGGACAGCAGGCAGAGCTGTTCAGAACAGGAAAACTGCAAATAACCAAAGTACCTGAAAAAAATAGTTTGAATCAAACAAGAAAGTGGGGAAAGAAATTACTCAATTTGCTGTGAGGGCTGCAGATCATTGGTTAGCCTCTAGTGCCACAGGAGCTGGAATTTGCCACAGTATTTTCCAGAACTAGAACTAAACTGGCAGTACAATAATTAAATAAATAGCTCTAGGAGATTTTTTCTATTGTGGTTTTGATCTACCTAGAAGCCACTCAAGGAAAGCCATTTCTTGCTGTGTTCCTGGCTTATTTTATATATTGTTTGTTGGTTTGACCAAACACTCAAGCTTCTGAATTGATTCAGCCTTTACCCACATTTAGAGGTGTCAAATCACAACTGAAAGCTGAAGGAGCACTCATTTTTCTCTTTCCCATTCACAGCTGCCAAGCTCCTGTGTTTTAGCACCTGCCCAAATTATCACGTTCTGCTCCAGCCGAGGACTGACTCCCAGCCGTCTCTTATGGGCTAAACCAGAGATAACTATTGGCTTCAGAAATGCCAGCTCTTCTTGTGGTCTCTGGCTTTCCTTTGTGCCTCATCCAGCCAGAGCCAGGATGTATTCCTAGCTGGTGAAAATTGATTTGAACACACAAAAGCCAGGGATGCTTTGCTGGTTTAAATCTAGCTGGGATCTGACCTGTCTTTGAACTCTGCATAGGCTGATGCTGTTTTTTTCCCGAATATTTTTTAACAGTGTGGTGAGCCTTGTCCAAGCTTTAATTTATGGAGCATCACTTCCATGAGTGGGCATGAAACTGGGTTTACCTTTGCCAGTTTGCCTTTGTTACTTCATCAAATAGCCAGTTAAAATCTACTCAGGCAAACCAAATCTTATGCAAAACATCCTTCATGGCCTAGCCCCTCTACAAGCAGCACAAATTTCAGGACTGTGCTGTCACTGTAGCTTCAAGTTTTGATAAATACCACCCTGTGTGGCTGCTGGGCACTGCCATGTGGGAAGTTAGTGTCTGGGGACAAATCCTGACTGTGAGTGAGTGAATTTAAACTAATGAGAGCCGACACAGACAAAGCTTCTTACAATTTGGCTGGGGAAAACAAACCAAAACAAACAACAAAAAAAACCACCCCAAAAACAAACAGGAAAAAAAACCTGAGAAAACTTTTGTTTAATTTGAAGAGAGTTTAGATAAATGCTTTGCAGAGAAACCTTCCTGATGGTTTTGTATGGTGCTTGGAGTCCCTCTGTAATAAACTTGGGGTAGCAAAGTCTCAGCACTGTGCTGCCTGTATTTGTCCTATGAGCACCACGGTGGATGTGGCTCCTGTGTGAGCTCAGTGCCAGCAAACAGCCTCTGCCATCACTGATGTACCAAAGCATCAGTGAGACCACTGACCTCTCCTTTTACAGGCTGAGCCCTGAAGTGGTGATTATCAAGCAAATCTTGCTGCAAATATGCTCAGCAGGTTTTCTCGTTCTTTTCCTTCCTTCACTCATGAGCTAGGGTGAACTATCTTCTCCTTACACAGCACAATAATTAATAGCAGACTTCACATAAAAAACCTAAACCCAAATGCAAATGTTTAAATATGGGGAATATTAGTAAATGCTAATATCATAATTCGAACTTCCGTGATCCTTGACAGTCCCTTCCAACTCAGGATATTCTATGATTCTAATTGAATTTTAGTCTCTCATTTCTCTGAAAATAGCTAAAAAAAATGTGCACCTGACAGAGTAGAAAGTTATCTTTCGCAAATTTTTGGAAAACTGCAATTATATTAGGTTGTCATTTTTGTAAGTTTTTCATCATTTTTGAGAAAAATTCTTTTCACTGGGAACCCTGAATTGTATTTCAAAATACTTTTTCTTTGTAAAAATGTTATCTTTCTATCATTTTAAACTGATGCAAAAATGTAAGTTTGTATTATTTTGTATTTTATGAAATTTTGAAGTATTGCTCCGATTTTCTCAGTTTACTATGAAGGCCATGCCATATTTTTTGTGCGTCACTATATTCAGCTGTATTGTAGAATACCTTGATAAATATATGCACAGAGGTTGTCCCAGGCATTATCTGAACAATTTCTGATTAGAACGGGCAAAAGAAGCAGCAGCAGTGAAATGTGAAGAGGGGCAGAGCTAAGGCTGCCTTTTTTGCTTGATGAGACAAGGTGGCAAATCCAACAGACGGAAAACTGCTGGGAGTCAAAGCCAACTTCTCCCAGCTGTGGGGCACGAGGCTCTTCCTGTTGGAAGCAGTTCTGCTTTTTTCAAGGCCACGGGAGCCTGGGGGAATGGTTCTTGGGCTTTCGCTTGCCCACATCTCCCCTGCTCCTGCCAGCAGCCCTGGCCCCGCTCCCATTTCAGTGATGGCCCTGTGAACGAGTCTGTGACCTTGGTGGAGAAGCAGGAAAGCAGTGTTAATAATAAAAGGGCTAATTGTACACCCCATCTGCCTTGGAAATGACTGAGTTCAAAGGAACTGTCCTTGCATAAAGCAAACAGTTCTCCTCCAGAAAACATGGAGCAGTGTCTTTGAAATGGCTCATGCAGAGGAATATCTGTGCAGTGTATCAGTGTGCATATGAGATGCTCATACAGTTGTGACTCTCAAAAACTGATTTAGTAGGTATCTAATCTTTATGATTTCTTTTTTCGTTGAGGCATTTTATATGGCACTCATAGGAGGTGACAGCTGAAGGGTTTTGCAATGGAGAGAGAAAAAATGCTTTAAATGTGGCTCAAGTGGCAGGACCTTGTGAGGCAGGGGGTTCTCTTTGTCTAAACTCCTTTCTGTGTTAAATGTTTTATATTATAAAGACATATTCCCCTTGTACTTTGTAACGTCCATAATGTCAGGACTGAGAGGAAATGGGATGTAAATCTGCTGCAGTTACCCCCTGTGCCCTCACACACACCATTTTTAATCCTCCAATGTCAGACACAACACGTGTGATTGTGATCTCATTTATAGTACTACAAAATGGAGATTAATTCTGTCTAAATCACACACCAAGTCAAGTTTTGGAAGTGTACCTTTAAGAAGCATATGGCAGAACACAAATGTATTAAAGTCATCAATATTTATGGAGCAGGTAAAATGCATATTAGACAGGCTAGATGCCATCTGTCAAAATAATCTTGATTCCAACTTGCTATCCAGAAAGATGAAGACTATTTCTAGGGCCAGCTCCTTAAGTCAGGTTAAAAGACAACATATTCCTGTGCCAACAAAAGTGAGGTTATCACATAAATGAATATGAAAGGATATCCTTATGTATTGAGTCACTGTCAATTCCAGACATGCACGAAAAATGTCGGACTCTGAACACGTCATGGAGCAGCCCCCAGGCACGACTTTGTCAAAGTAATTTTGTCCTTCAGACCAGAGTGCTAATTGTTCAGAAGTATTCCGGGCAAATTTAGCCAAAAGTAAATTAACTGGTGACTCTGTATCCCATTTCCTAAATCACCTATTAGAAGAGTGGACCATAGAAGCGCATCAGTAGAATAGACTATTTTAGGTAAGGAACAGGCAGAAATTTTCCCCTTTCTAAATTAATTTCAGGAAGTGTTGGGATTTAAATATTTAACGGTCTAATCCTGCATCAGCTCATGTTAATAAAACTGTCATTAAACCCAGAGGAAGAAATTTCAAACCCTGGAAGTTAAATTTATTTTAATCCTGTTACACAGAGCTGTTTAATGTTCTCCACAGAAATCCCCAAAATAAGGCAAAAGTGACTTGGTTTTCGGATTTGGGGGGGATTCTTGTTTCACACGCACCAACCTGAAGCTCTGATCGCATTTGCCAATTTGGCTAGAATTGTGCCTAAGCTTAGGAATAAAAACAAACCTAAGTTATAGCCAGGGTTTCATGTGGTTTACAGTTTCAACCCAAATAGCTTTTAGAATTTTTTGAGTTTCATTCAGAATAAAACAAAGCAGACAGTAAGCTGAAGAAAAGGGGATGTGAGTGTTGCTGCAGCCCAAGCAGATTGGTTGTGTAAGAGTTGAGAGACTTCCACTGGTCACTATAGGGGTAAGTGCAAAATCCCCCTTTCCAGTGTTAAACGAAATTTTTGAAATTCTGTTGGCTAACGTAGTGTCAGCTGCTGCTTTTTTCCTCTTTCTTAAGAAACTCCAAGAGTAGACAATTTCTGTATATTTAGAAGAGTTTTTAAAAAGTGTCACATTCAGTAATCAACAGACACTTCATTAGCAAAGCTGTTATTAAGCAACACACAGCCAAAGTCTCCTGAAATCAAAGGGGAACTTTCCATTTACACCTTAAACCAGACCTTTAAATACAAGCCAGGTAGTAAAAAATGAGGCCTAATTAATACATTTATTTTTTATGAAATGCTCATGTCCTCTGCTATGTTATTAAATGCAGACTGCCTGAGCAAGGGTATTTTTTTTCCCTGAAATGGAGTCCCCAAGCCTATTTCATGTCATCGCAAATATCTGCAAAATGTTTCATTTTCTCATTAATGCCTTCATTAAACGTAAGTTAAATTTAAAAGATGAAAGCAACTTTTTAGTGAGGTTGTTTTCCCTTCTACCAGCTCCATGTTTCATCAGCAATGTGAATCTCAGAATCCTGGAATGGCCTGGGTTGGAAGGGACCTTAAAAACCATCTAGCTCTAAATCCCCTGCTGTGGGCCTAGACCAGGTTGCTCAGAGCTCCATCCAGCCTGGCCTTGAACTCTTCCAGAGATGAAGAATGGATGGTTTGCTGTTGGTGACACAAAAGAACTTGCAATCTTTTCATTTTTCTCTCAAAGCCTCTTAGTGGGATAATACATCGAGATATTAAGTGCAGTGTGGTTTGTTTTCCTCACCTTCAGAAGATGTTTATGGAATAGCAGAAAATTCCAGAAATATTCCAAGTCAGAGGTAGCAAGGAAGGAAAAAAAAAAGGTAACTGAAAAAAGGGCATATTTTTTCTGTACAAGTAGAGGTTTTTGTTCTCATTTTGATTCTTCAGCTTAAGGCATCTTGCAGGATGGGCTTCAAGTGTGCTCTTCACTGCAAGTGGATGCTGCTGAGCTCCATCTCCAGCCCAGACCTCATATAAAACATTCAAGGAAGACTAAGTCTAATTTAATCCATTACATGATTGTGCAAAATTGCTTAACCGCATCAAAGAAGCGAAGGCATCTACCCTGGGACAGAGCTTGTCAAAGAGCTTTCAAATGCAAAATGCAATCTTACAGGTGATTTAGTCATGGGAATGCAGCACTGTGTGTGATTAACTTCTGCCTCTCCAATCAAAACAATGGAACCATTATCAGAGAAAGAAATATTAGAACCATTTTCCTTATTAACTTTTATTATTAGAGGATATCTAGCTGTCTGTTCATCTTTTCTTCATTTAATCAAAGCAGTTCTGGAAAGGATCCTTATTAATAATAAAGCTTCTTCTGGGGGTGAGGAGATATTTTAATTCTGTTACTTAAGAAATAAATTTAAATACTGGTTTAAAAAAGGAAGAGGGCGGAGAATTCTGAATGAAGTGAATCCAACTCAGTTTTTGAATGAAGTTTCTTTCCACAAAATGTAGTAATTCTTGCACAAGTAATATTGCTTCCACACCTAGCTCTTGTTTGTTAGTCACTGAATGTTGTTTACCAGTTTAGAAAAAAAAAGGGTGTTTTGTTATTTGGTTTCTGCACCAAGAAGTTTGAATGCATGTTTACATTTCATTCCATGGTTAAGACGGGCAAAACATTCAAGATTTGGTAGTTTTTTTGGCGATTTGGTCATTCCTATTTGAAGCAAACACTACCATGAAAATGACCTTACTTCAGTGAAACTCTACCCCGTTTTTTCCTTTCTTTTGTCTGACATTGCACCTTTAGCACAGGAGTGGAATAGCTGACACAAACCTGAGGAGTCTGGCTCTAGGATATCTCACCTTTTCCTTTGTAGGCTTTGATTTTGTGGCCATTTGCAGTCACTGCCAGAGCACAAAAGGGATGTTATGGGTAATAATAAGACCTGAAAGAAGCTGGACCATGACCCATCCCCAGGCACATCCTGGAGAGTGATGACACCGACCTATTCCTCTCACCTGCCTCTGATCATCCCCTGGAACAGATTGATGTTGTCACATAACCAGGCTCATTTTGATACCAGGAATCTTTATGAACCATTAATTACTGAGGGTCCAGCTCGCTGACATCCATCCCACACCATCTGAATCGCCTGGATCCTCCTCCATAGCTTCATTTGGAGGCGAGCTGAAGCATGGCCAATCCCCCAAGGCTGGCAGTGATTGAAGGGGGCAGAGTGCCCGGGAGCAGGGAATTATCCTTTGCAGCAGAGTGGGAGTGCCTCTGCACCTCCTGCCCTGCTCACAACCACAGAGCACTCAAAACATCAACTGGGGCTGACAGGGCAAACCAGGATTGATGTTACCTGAGGAGTCCTGTGCCCTCGGTCCAGTTCCTGTGTGCTGTAGTGGCAGGAAGGAGGCAGGCAGAGCAGCCCAGATGTATTTTCCTGAAGCACTAAATCTTAGAACACAGAAAAGTCTGGAAGTGCCCCCTTTGAAATAAAGGTGAAACTAGACAAAATAACAGTGCCTCAAAGAGGACATTTGTGGGATTTCAGTATTCTTGCTCTAAGAGGCATGTTTGGAGACAGAAACATGCTGGTTTCAAGGTCCTGTAAATGCTGATATAGACCACCAATATGCTGTTTGATGGCAACAAGAATTTTTTGCACTAAGCAGTGGCAGAGCAATTGTCAGATATATGGGACTTCTCTTAACAGCCTGCTCATTCCTTGACTGGAACCAGAATGTATAAATCCACTTAGTTTATTTATTTTAAAATAATAATGTTCATAAAAGGCTCGAATAGCCTTTTACTGGTGATTAGCAGGTGCCAGGTAGTAGTGCAGTTCTGTGCTCTCATGAATAGTTCTATGCTCAGGTGTGAAGGTGTTTCTGCTGTGCACAGACAAACTGCACAGCTCCAAATGCCAGCGCTCCCTGAAGATGGAATTTCCTCATCCGAGACAATGTGGTGGCCTGGAAACAAGAGCTGGCACAGCAGTGCAGGTGCAGTGGGAGGTGTGGCTGCACAACACGGACACCTGGACAGTCCCACCTGCCTGTCATGATCAGATTTTAGCCCAGTGTGAATTAACACCAGGGCTTTAGCAAATATGTTACAATACAGCACCATGCTTCTGCAGCAGAATCGGGCTGAGTGCAAGCAAGTTCTGAATTTCTCAGTGGATGGAACTGATGTAACATGGTTCATATTGAATTGTATTTAAAAACAGAAATCCTTCCCCCATTATTTGCTAATTGGAGGAAGAAGACTATAGATGCCAAAGCCTCAAATCAAATGCTGATAATTTAAGGCACAAAATAACTGAAGTAACAGACACGCTAACCTAGATATTAGAAAAATTGGGTAGGAGGTGTTTTCCAATTCTATTTTAAGCCATATAAAATTAACACTTCATTAAAATCTTTAAACATTAACTTCAGGGCTATATTTAGCTTGCACCAGCATAAATCCAAATCACCTCTCATAAGGCAATAATTTTATAGAGACATAACCAAAGTCTAATTTTGTAACTTTTGAAAGTGCAACCTTGTAGCCATAGAGATGGCAGCAGAATTGTGAATTTGGCCTTTTAATAGCAAAGCTCCTTCATTCGTGACTAAGTATGCAAGTTGCCCATCTACCTTAATAGGGGGAGGCAATGCAGAGAGAATGAGAATTAAATTTAGGGGTGCCTGATTCTGAAGAGCAAGCTTTAGCAAATATTAGTAAATACTGTATTTCATAACCTTCTGAACTGATCAGCCTCTGGAGCACAGTCTCACTCCGTGTTTCCTCAAGCAGTTTCATTTGCTGTCAAGTTCTCATTATTTCCTCTTCATGAGCTAAGTGCTGAAGAAACACCCTGCCATGGTATATTCAACACTAGAAGTTGAATAAGAGATGTTCCCTCTTTCCAGAAAGTACTTAGTCTGGACATTTGGTCTTGGGTACATTGGAAATTCTGCAGCAAAATAAATACAAATACAGACTGTGAAGTCTTTCTGCTCTTCAAAGAACAGACTGTTGTTCCCCCTATCACCCACAAAAGTACATAGAAGTATTGTATCCTCCTTATGTTCTTCCTGGTGATCCTCCAAGGATTTTGATGTTTTACATAGACCCTTGTGCAGAGTTGGGATCTAAAAGCCTCAGTTAAAGCAAAAAAATCTTTATATGCATTTCGAACTGTCCTGTGGAGCTTTAAGCATTAACTTGCTGCTAGGTAGTCTGGAAAACCCATGAGAGAATGCTGGCTTCCCTTTCCTTAGGTATTCCTGATGTAGTTCTGTCTTCTCCCTCGTAATCTGGGGGGGGAAATTCATAAAGGACTAAAGTTTCAGTAATAGCAATTTTGGCTGATTGATAATGCCAAAATTAACTACTGGAAGTCTTGCAGAGAACCTGCTTAAATGATTTACACATACTCTTCTGCTTTTTTTGTTGTTGGTGGTGGTCTTTTTTAGTTTTTTTTATTGTTGTTTGGTTGGTTTTTTTTACAGATTTTACATTTATTACTGAACAAAAAAATTCTCATGGGTACAAGGTGCACGCCTTTCATGTGAACAGCTTTGGCTATTCAGTGCACTTGGTTAGTGTGAGGAACAGGAGGAGTGCATGAGATGGTGCAGAAGCCCCAGCACTTGCTTCCTGGAGCATATGGTGCCTCTGGTCTGCAGGACACGTGTCTGTGTCTCTAAGAACTGAACTACAAAATGCAGTCAGTCACTCTGCATATGCTGCTGCTTATGAGTCCTTGCAGTGGTTAGAGGGTGTAATTTGCTACAGGAAGTATAACCCTCTGTCTCATACAGAATGAAAAAATCCTTTATGCTTAACAAGCTTTAAATCTTTCATTTCAAGTTGTAGCTGCTACATTATCTGAGTGCATGCAGCCACTGAAAGCATAGAGAGCACACTGAGTAAAGTATCCAGTGTGGGGAAAACATGGGGAGATGTGGATGTGGTCTTCAGGCTACAAATCTGGCAAATTGTGTTGCCCATAACCTGTAACTTACAGTGCACTAATTCACAAACAAAAAAGCTTTTATCAGTATTTGTGTGGTATGGGAACCAAACAAACCAATTTTGCGATTTGTGACTGCTTAATTACGTAATTGGAGGCCAGGCCTGTTGAAGATAGCAAAACAATTTTAATTATGCCCCACAGTGAAAGGTTTAAAAGTATTTTAAAAGGTTTTGCAGCATTAAAAATGCACTTAATATTTTGTTTTTTGCTGGACACAATGAATGACGCACATTCTGCTTTGCATGTTTTCTCAAACAGCAAAGTTATGGACAGTTTGGTGGATACTTGGGGAGAGGAAAAGATCCATGCCCAGAGTGCATCTCACAGCAGCTCCCTGTCCCAAACCATGTGTCTTCTTATGACTGTATTTTCTGGGTGTAGTGGGAGTCATTTCTTTTCACCTGCTGCCCAGGCTGCTGCTTCTGAATTATTTGCTCATCCACAGCAGTTTGGCTGCGCGGGGGATTTGGAGTGGGACAGAAGGAAGCAGGAGGCGGTGGCTTTGCTTCGGCCACTGCACTGATCAGAGGTGGGATCAGAAGGTACCATCTTGGGGCAGATCCTCATCTAATTTCTCTCCAGAGGCAGCTGCCAGTTGCTGCTTTCTCCCCAGAGGTAGAAAGATGTGATTTTATGTAAGAGTTTTCTCAAGGTGATGTGCTACTTCTACTTGAACAGCAGTTGTCTGTTCCCTTGGCAAAAGAATAACTTCAGCTGCAGGCTGGGGTTTGTCTGTTGTAACGGAGTTGCAGCTATGCTGTGAATCAGTCTGATTCCTTCTGGATTCATTTTAAATACATCAGAGTTTGGGCTGGAGAAATCAGCTTGTTTGGTGTACTGGGGGGCTGAGCTGTTCCCTGTGGATCCCTAAAGAAAAGGATAAAAGGAAGTTTGGTGAAATTTGCAGGAAGGACAGGCAAAGTTTTTTTGTCACTGCCACTATGGCTTCTGCTGACCCAAATGCCCACTGTCACACAAGGGAGCAAACTATTATTGGAGAGTAATCACTGCTATGATGTCATGCAATTAACTGTTGAATCACTTGTGCTGGCTGGAAGGTGGGAAGGGAGGTGGGGAGGTGAAACCTTTCTTCCTCATGCTGCTGTTTTACAGACTTGCAGTACACGAGGAGAGAAATCAAATCAAATTTAGTCCCACACCACATGCAAATTATATGCTCTATGCAGAAACGTGCACCATTGGTAATGCCATGTTCAAACTCTATGCTAAATCGTAAGGAGTGCTCCTGTATGTGATAGCACCAAGGGTCAACTGTTTAAATAAGTCTGCATAAACATGATTTTTAAGTTACAGAAGAAATAATAATCTTATCAGTCTTGAAACTGAAGGAAAATTTCTATCAATAACCACCAAGAGACAGTTTCTCAACTGCAGTTAGGAGAAAAAAAAAAAAATTGGAGGCTGCCAACCTATAAATTCAGGGGCTCTGGATATTTTCTCCTTCACGGGGACGACTTCCAGCTCTGGAGTGCCCAGCCAGAGTAAACACGCAGCCTCCAGCCCACCTTCCCAGGCGATCCCATCTGCCCCACGGGGCTCCCAGTCCCTGAGCCAGCACAAACAGCCTTTGCTTCCAGTCCCAGCCCAGCTCCAGATCAGGCAGCCACAAAGGGGAATTCTTGGGATATTCATCACCGAGCTGCCATAGTGATACTGCTCCAATCCAGGGACCTCCCCCAGACCGCTCTTACCTTGTTCTCCTCACGTTTCAAAACTTCCACTCCAAAAATGCCCAAGAACTATTTTGAGAAAAGATCCTACTGCCCTCCTTAAAGAGCAGAGTCTCCAAGGCTGTGCTGACTGTTAGCTATGATTTGCTATGAAATGCTCCACTGTTTTCCCAGAGTTGGGCACAGTTGAAATGAACAATAATTAGGAGCAAGACAGATGACCTTCTTTTGAACTTAGTGGTTCCTTTCAATTTATATGAAAACTTATCTTTCACCTTTATCTACGAGCTTTTTTTTTTTTTATCCCTTGTCATTCTTTGCTGAGGGAAAGAGTACAGAATTGACTGAGAAAAAGGAATTTTGTTCTGCAGCTTTTAAAGAGGGCAAGGGCACTGCAAGCAATGGAGATTTAAAAAAAAAGAAAATGAAACTATAAAGAAGTACTTGACAGTGTCTCTTCTGCACTTATTGGAATATGCTGCTCAAGCTAAAAGAGGGGGCAAGAGGTAATCTGCTCTGCTATTTGCTTTTAATATGATCATGTTTTTGGCTCCCACTACATCTAATGCTGCTTGTATCATTCAAAAACACACCTCATTATCTCCTGGTAAATGTTGAGCTGCTGCAAAACCAATTGTAGTGGGTAGAATGCCTCTGAGGTCAGGGTGTGCATGAAATATGTAAGCTCAAAATATGTTTGCAATCAGTGACAGTGCTGCCTGCTAATGTGTTATTGCACCATTTGTCTTGCTCTTGGTCATAAATATTTTGTTTCTTAAGCTTTAAGGCAGCTCTGTATCAGAGACTAAGTTTCACGTAACTGGTTTAGTCATTGTTGCTCTGACATTTATCATGGATGTACCAACTTGTGTGTAGTCTGCTAAAATCAATACATAAAACATGTAAACTTAGTTGGAGAAGAGTGGGTGTCTTTTAAGCTTTTTTCATATGGTAAGCAGAGGGCTGATATGAAAATCATGCAGCTAATTTAAACAAGGGTGAGGGAGAAATTAGATGTTGCTCTCTGAGCCTCGTTTTCAAGGAATGAAAAGCTCAGTCCAGGTTCAATGCAGCATTCTCAGAGCATTGAACAAAATCAGTCTTTGTTCTTCAGTGAAACTTATCTGTGGAGGAGCTGCATAACTTCCTGTGAAACCCAGCCCTGCAGATGTGCTGTGCTCCTTGTCCCTCTGCTTTTGCTTCCTTTGGTCAAGGAGTCAAGAATGGACACTTTGTGCTGGAGTGAAAATGATGCTGCCTGGTTTGCCCTCTGCTGAGCTGGAGCCCTGCTCACCAAAGGGACATGACTTCCTGCCAGTTACTCTGCTGTTTGTTTATTTGTCAAGTGGAATGAGATAGCCCTCAGTGAAACCAAAGCCTCCCTCCTCCAAACCTCGGAAAAAGAGGCAGCAGGTTCTCAAACAAGTGCAAACCACCTGAACTGATGCTGTAAATGTAGGTAATAAGCAAGTGGTGAGAGTGTATGTGGCAGACAATAATTAAATAGTTTAGCTCTAACAAGCATATGACCAGAGTTCAGGAGGTAGCTGATCCACTTTAACGAGTCAGAATATCAGAAAGTGAATTGTAGCAAATTAAGACTTTAAGTGGTTGGGCTATAAACCAGAATAGAAATTGATTTTCTAATAGTCTTGCATACTCCAAATATCCTAAAGTGCTTTATGTTTTGAATAGAGTAAATGCATAGCAAAATGAATTGCCTATTATGCACCAAATAGTACATTTGTTATTAAATCCTAGAACAAGACAGATTTTACCAGTATCTTTTCTGTAGGGATTTATTTAGCATAAAATTATTTTCTAGAATGAAATTGTCCAGAAACCAAATCCCCATCAATGGCCCCTATGTGTGAAGTGCAGTATAAATAGTTAATAAAATCCCAGCTCCAAATAATCTGGGGTGTTAAAAGGCACAAAGTACAGGGGTTAAGGAACACATCTGGCTTTCTCTGTTTGTCTCTATATATCTTTGTGTTATATTGTCCCAGCTAAGTGGGATGAATCAAGCATTTTCTGATGTGTAGATTGCCACAGAGGTGGGTGTGGGAATGACCAGAGAACTCCAGTGACACAGGGCAAAGGAGTTATAGAATGAAGTGGGAGGAAAAAGAAACCAGAAATACATTGAGAATGAAAAGAGGCCAGAGCTGTGGAGCAAGAGAGGTCTGAGCAGAAGCTCGGCTATGTTGAGAGAGGGGAATGCCTGTGGGATAAGTTTGTGATGCTGCTGAGTGCAGCTAAGACTGCTGAGCAAGGTGATCTAGACTGGGGAAACTGATGACTGCAGGTCTGAGAAATGATGAAGTGCAGAAACTGTAGGACAAGGGGATGTGCAGAGGTGACAGGATGGGACTTGCAGTGTGTCCCATCCCCAGGGAGGATGGAAACATGCAACTGCTGCCAGGGAGATCCTGGCAGAGGTATGAGTGGAGAATATGAGTGCAGAGCCACTGGGTTCCTGTGGAGCTGTCGGAATAATGCAATCGGACGAGACGCTCAAGGGGGACAGGGTTTAGTTTTCCTAATTTTTTTATTTGGTTTAAATTACTATAAAAACAGTTATAATGATGTATATTCATAGCCTGTGCAAGTGTTTTGCATTATTTGATACATAATATTTGCCCGTTTTCTCTAATTTTACATTGATCCAGGCTGCTTTCCCAGTAATATATTCCTGGCTCATATTTGTGGTGTGACATTTTTGATAAGTATTGTCTGGGTTAATCCACTGTGGAATTAAGGTTTGGATGATGCGCCAGAGCCCTGGTTTCCCAACACAAATAAGCCATAGTGAATGGTTTTTCCCTTTAGGAAGGTGACCACTATATTCTTAGATGAAGCTATTACAAGGAGAAACCTGATTTTGTGTTTATTTTAAAGACAAAACAATGTTTTAGGCAGAGTACCATGCATTTCTGACTGGGAGGGTTGGGCCTGTGCATAAAGGTTCTGAGTTCTCTTGCCCCCTCTCCTTCTGCCTCATTTGGAACATGGGTAGTGTAGATTTGGAAGCCCAACTCAGTATGAGGTTCACATAAACTGCTCAATAAAAAGGGGATTATGTGCCTTCCAAGAATACGCAAGCCATATTCGTACTCTTGTATTCCCTTCCTAGCAAACAGTTTTTAGTCTTGCTGAAATGCAAGTTACTCTCAATAAGCTGAGCCTGTATTTTAGGCCCTGAGTTTAGGGCCTGAAATATGCTCTTATCCACTACATGGTGCTGTTTGTCTGCATTATCTCATGCAAACAAGAACTTTTTTTCTCCTGCTTCTTATTGATCCTAGTAGGTGAAAGAAGAAACACCTGATTTATTAGTTATTGGTCCCTTTTCCTGAGGACTCAGCATCTGAAATAAATTGAATGGGGTTAAGAATGTACTTAGACCCAGACACAATTGTTTGTGTGCCTTGTCTTTACAATAAGAAAAAAACTCAAAAACAAATTCAAAGTGTCATTAGTGTCATGCTATAAATAAACAAAATACTGCACAGATAAGAGAATACTACATTTTCCATCTTGGATATAGCTTACAAGCCATTATGTCCAGGATAAGACATAGAAACACAGATTTAGAAAGGAAAGTACAGGCAGATAAGTGCCGAGGAGCAGAACAAAAAAAGCAATCTGCGACTGTGATGTTTGGATTTTCCATCCTGACAGGAAACTATTGACTCTAGAAACATGAGGAGACATCAGTATTACTTGGTAAGATGTGCCCTGCTCTGTCTGCCTCCGAAAAGCACTCTCAAGGAATGGGAAGCTGACTTCAGCTGATCTGATGGTGTTTCTACCATGATGGGAGAGTCACAGTGTCAATTCTGGGTCCTCTGTTTCTCTCTGGGACCAGCAGGAGTGAAGTGTCAGGAGGCTGGATGGGAAGCACTAGAGCACCCTGTATTTGGTGTATGCCATGGCCTCATGCGTATCTGTGGAGCCAGATATTACAAAGAACTGCTCCTTCTGCACCTCAGACACCTCAGGAATCAGGGAGGTGTAACACATTATTTCTGTGCTTTTCCTCTTTTTTTTTTTTTTTTCCTATTTTAGAGCACACAGCAGTCAAAGCAACTCACTCTGTCTGGGCTGTCTGCAGCCCAGTAGATAAGAGAGCAAACACCTCCCATAGTGACAGGGACTCGTTCCAACCATTTGTTTTGAGTTGAATGGTAGATCTTGGAAAACATGTTTTCCATTCATAAAAAGGGAAAAAAAACTGCACTTGATACTTTCTAATGCCATCCTCTGGAGGCTTGAGGGCCATGTGTCTCACACCCTTACTTTGTAGGTCTTGCTTTTATAGACTTTGTTTTTCACTCCCAGAGATTTATTATCCCAGTGCAGAAACAGTCTGGCTATGCCTCGGCAGTGGAAATGTAGCCATCTATTTGCTAAGAACAAGCTTGTGGTTTACCAGAATATTTCTGTTTCCTTCTGAGGTTTCCAGCTAATGAAGGGGAATTTACCCAGTACATTTATTGACATTAAAATAAGAGTTGCAGTCCATAAATAATCCCACTGTTGTTTTAGTTTGCAGTTTAAAACATTTTGTCAGCAGCATTGTCGTCCACTGTGACTCAGCTTGTGTTTGTGCTCGTAGTATTAGAGCTGGTAACACAGACACACATTCCAGCTGTTCCCACCAGGAAGGCTTCAAAGTACATTTTGAAATAATTCCTGAGCTTTCTAGCACTGAGCACCTTTGATCCCAAGCATGGAGACAAGTTCACAGCTATTCCTCAAGTGACATCTATGAAGATAAAAGCAGCCCCCCAGACAAATTTCTGTGTTTGTGTAAACTCCTGCCAGCACAGAGAAGCAAGAAATCCTGTAAGGGACAGGTAACATGGCAGGAAAAGAGCCACCTCCTGTTTCACCCACTCCCAGGAATGCTCCTGGTCCTGAACCCCCTCCAAAACACCTTTCATAGACACAAGTGTCATCATCTTAATGGTGGATCCTGGAGTCAGGAAAAGATGGAAGTGCATCAAGGGCCACTCTGCAATTCCTGCATCCTTCTGTTTCTGTTTCCTTGAATGCCAACCAGTTCTTTCATACCTGTAGCCAGCTTTACAGAAGAAAGTCCTTTAGCACAAGCTAAAAGTCAGGTCTTCAGAATTAAGGCTATAACGAATTAAGTTTATTATATTTGTCTTGTTTTAATGGGAATGTCCGGTATATACAAGAAAAAAATATCAAATAAATTCTACATAACATCCTCTTTGCTGGCAGTACACCATGTGTTGAATAAGACTTGATTTTCAAATATATGAAGTAATCAAGTTTCTAAACTCATGGCAAATTTTCAGCTTGATTAATCGAAAAATTTCTGCTCTTCTTGGTGTCTTGATTTTTTTATTATCAGCTAAGATTCCTGCAGATTTTTAAAACCCGTTTCAACAAATCTAAGGAGCCACACCAGAACCACACTTCATCTCCAAAATTCCTTTGTATCTATGATCAGTTAACTGGAGGAAAAAAAAAAGGATGTTTAGAGTGATGTCTTTTGAATAAACTTATAAACTTCATTCAGAGTTTTCTCTTCCATGATGTGATGTCCAGTGCCACAGATTACACAGGAGTGTAAATACATCTTTATGGTCACAAAAGTGTTATCTTGCTGTTAAATATTAAGTAATCCAGAGCCACTTCAACAGATTATGCCTGACTTGCTTGTAAAATTTGCTTACACAGAGCTCAGCCCTGCCAAAGCACTTCTCTAGGTATTTACCTGCGGTGCTCAGCCTGCTGGCTGCCAGTCAGCTGGTATTAGCAGGAGGACAAGTGTGACACTCGAGAGGTGAAGCAAAGAAATAGGCAGGTATTTAAATAGATGTAGGAGCCAGCAAACAGGAGTGGTTTTAATATTAGCAGTATTTAATCTTGTTCTCTAAACAAAAGAGGATTTACTTATTCATGCCTCAAGAATTGCAAATTCATGTGTGGAACTGGAGTTAGAACTGAGGGCACTGGAAATTCCTATGATTCAGTGTATTTATTGTTTTAATTGTTCATATTTCCTTTGCTTTGAGGGATTTGGTCTTTGAGAGTAACATGATGGTCACTGCCACATCTGTCTTGGATTCCTTATTCCTTAAGAATAGCCCTAAGCAGAGAGTGTTACAGAAGTCTCTCATTAGGAAGGAGAAGTCTGAGACTTTTATGTAGCTGTAG
This sequence comes from Bombycilla garrulus, assembly GCA_013400315.1. Taxonomy (NCBI): domain Eukaryota; kingdom Metazoa; phylum Chordata; class Aves; order Passeriformes; family Bombycillidae; genus Bombycilla; species Bombycilla garrulus. The sequence continues at coordinate 236,286 of VXBU01011669.1, forward strand.
ATGATAAAAGGCACTGATTTAGCACTGCTGCCTGAAAGTCCACCAGCACTGCTGAACTCGGTAGGTCTTGTGCAAGAGAGAGATTTGAGGACTTGTCTTTCCCTTCTGGTTAACAATAAAATCTTTTTTCCACTATGAGCCACTTGTAGCAAATCCTTATCCAAAAAATTGGAGAGTAAGTAAAAGCAAAAAGGATAAATTCAGAGATTAGTTTTCTACAGCATGTGAGGCTTAAATCTTTGAATCCATAAAGTAGTCCTGTGCTTTTATCCACAAACTGGAAAGTGACCCTTGCCTGTGTCTGACAAAGTTAATGACAGAACTGTGTGGTTTCACCTGCTGGCCTCACTCTTTTCCTATTCCCCGTAGCTCTCAAATATTAAAACTGGCTGGAGCACTCCCCACCTCCACCTTGTGTTCTTTGGGTCCTTCTGCACCCCTCTCTTCCTGACCTACACAGAAGTAAACTTGCATGGAGAGATTCTGAAGGGTTATTTCTCACAGCACCAGACAGCCTGAAATATATTCTACTCATGACAAAACAAGGCGTCCTAAAGTTGGGCAACATGTGCAGCTATAGCAGATGTTTCTGGATACACAGAAAATCTGGAACGAGGTTATGATTTGTGTTAATATCAGCTTAGCCATAGCTCAAATAATGTCCTGGAACAGAAATTATCTGCGTCCAGTTGCACCTCTGAAGATACAGAGCAAAAATAAAATCCAAAGAAGAGGCTGATCTCAAAATCAGGTTTCAGGTGACTCAACAGTTGCATTTTATGTGTCATATCATCCAGTCATGAAAATAGTTTTAGAACTGTAAAAACAGATTGAAAGGGACTAAGAAAATTAATGGAACAAGCTATTCTGGATTTTCATTTAGGATGGGATTACTTTTGAATGAATAAATCCTTTAGGGATGGGATAGTGAATCATTATGGTGATGTTCAGCAATTGTGCCCTCCCTAAGCAAAGACTTAAATATTGGCCCACCTCTGGCATGTCAGGGATCTTTTTCCTCATGATAACTTCCTTAAGTATCTACAATTTATTTGCATAAGAGTCATGTTGAGATTATCATGTGACATGAAAACTATCAAACATTGTTAATTTAAAAAAATTTTATATCAACCAATCTTAAACCAACTGGATATCATATGGAATTCAATAGGAAAACAAAGATTCTGTCCTCCTGAACACGATTTTTTCCAATTGGCTGGCACACAGAACGAGTTCATCATATAGATGCCAATTTACAAATATGTCCAATAATAGTAGGGGGAGCAACTGTTCCACAGCTCTGCCAGTGTTCATCAGACACACTGACAGTAGCCACATCATTAATCTCATGGTATATTAGAAATAAAGTCACTGGAATGGAATGGTGTCAAAGGATAAATGTTTCCCCCTTTGAAAATAAACTTCTCAGTTTCACCTCATTGTGTAGCTTTTTTCTTTTTTTCTTTCCCCCTTCCCCCTTTCCACCCGCCCTCCTATAAATCCTTTGGTTTCACCTGGCATTTAGGTAACAGTAGGAGACCAATATCCTGTGTCAGAGCTCATTCTACAGTTATCAGTTTAGCATACCCTTAAATCCCCACGATTGCTGTGCCAAGACCAATCCTTCCTCTGCGAGGTTAAACATATGCATTACATATTGAAACAATGTAAGTAGCATGTAATTAGCGCTGTTTATGCATTCGCACTTTAAATTATACTTCTAAACCTATGATGTTTTTCAAGGCACTTCATGCTAGAGAGACTTAAATGAGCATTCATCTTGTCATTTTTAACTTTATTCATAAATAACCCTATAAATATATTTGAATGGTTTATTACATTAGAGCCCATGAACTGACGTACGTGTTCTTCCCTTAGAGAATATAGTTCTTAATAAAACATCCTTTAAAATTATAAAACCCGTGAACATGGCAATTAAATTTAAAAACAGTGTCATCGACAACTTTGACAAAAGATGTTTGAAGAGGGGGGAGTGCTGGGGGGCCTTTTTTCTGTCTTTTTTCTTTTTATTTTTCTTTTTTTTCCCCTCCTCTTTTTTCCCCTTTTTTTTTTTTTAAAGCCTTGTTCCATAAGGATTATAGCTCCCCCGCTGTTTGGAAAAGATAATTTCACTTGTAACACTAATAACTTGAGCAGGGAGAAGGCTGGCTGGGTGAATGGAATGCACTTCACTGCACATCTTGGCTTCGCTAGAAATCGGAAACAGATGGTCCTTGCGGCTGGCTTCCCACTCGGGCCCGCTCAGTGCCAGCCTGTGGTCGTTGGCTGGTTGCTGCTGGCACTGTGTGACTTGAACATAGTAGGACAGTGGCAAAAGAAATCAAATCTTTTTCATTGAGCACCAAACTGTAATGAAATTTGACAGATCTGACATTCTATACCCAACATCTAGTTAGAATATATTAACCTTTTAGTTTTCTTGAGCTCCTCTCCTACTAGTTATGAATCTCCTTATTAAGGGGTTGCAGTGGCTCTGGAGATGGCAGGAAAGCAGTATCTTCTGCATGCCCTCTTAATGCTGGAACTCAAATACATAATTCAAATAGTAACAGAAATGTGGGGCTTTTAACTCCTCCCAAATTCTTCTACAAAAAAACCCTTTGTTAGTTATAGATTAGTGGTTAGGCCCTTCTGCTAATATTTCATTCTAGGATGAAAAAAGAAAATCATAGTAAGGTATTCCACCCCTGTGCACTCAGTACTTTCTGTGTGTGTTTTGTATCTCCACCCCACTGAGGCAGTGCTACCTTTGATCCAGCTGCATCCAAACTGACTTGGTGATTTCAAAGAATACTTTCATTTCAAGTTCTATGAATTTGCATTTAATTAGATGGTACAGATCAATCCAGGGCAGGATTCCTCCTTTCTCTCTACAGGCTTTTCCCAATATATGCTTGATATTGGCTTTTTTTTTTTTAAGACCCTGCTTAGTCCTTCTCGAAGTCATGTTGGCTGTGACATGGGCCTTGAGCCAGCCAAGCGTGTGCTGCTGGGGGACAGGGACCTCTCATGGGTGAAGAGCATGTTGAAATGTTGCACTGAGTTGTGGTCACAGATTAGGAAATAGTTGGTTATATTTAGACTTACAAATAAATCTGGTTTATGTTCCTTTGCATTTTGGGTTGATAGAGATAAATTTTTACTTATTTTTTAAAAGTGTTTGTATGTGTCGTTCCTTTGCCTTCAGTCCTTTCATCTGTTCCTCCTGTTTCTTTCAGACATGAAGTCACAGCACTGTCTGTGATGTCAGTGTGTTTCCATATTGACAGACCGTTCTGTCAGAAACAAGATCTTGATGCTTGTTTCAGAGGAGGGAAAAGGGGAATACAGATGGTAGGAAGAAAATCAGAGGAGTGAGAGGGGAGCAGGGAGAAACACGCACAGCAGAGCTAGAGGGGGAAAGGCAGAGTCCAAACCCAACTTTTCCTGCAGAGGGCAAAGGACTACTTTCCCTGGGTTCAGGAAGATCATCCAAAATGTGTGTGTAACATTAAGCAACCAGTAGAAGCTTTACTATTGCATTCGTTTTGGCTCGGGAGTCCTTGAAGGTGCAGCAGCAGTGGTCACATGCTGCCTTCTCTCCTTGTTTACGCCTTCAGCAACAGCAGATCCTCTTGATTGAAGCCAGGATTATAGGATTTCCAAAAGCTAGAACACACTCGTTGTCAGCAACTTTGCATCAGTTCAGAGCCTGCCCAAAAATTATCTGCCTGCTCTCACGTGGCACTTGAACTAATTGTCACTGTTTGAGATAAGGAAATCCTCCTCCTAACTCATCGAAGTTGAGGCTTCCCAAGGAAAACGCCTCCGAAATTAGGAACAGATCTAAATCACACTGTTGCAATGAACTGAAAAGGTTCTGAGCAATTGCAACTGGAGAAATAGGGGGAGGCAAAGGGAATGAAGAGAGGGCTAATGAGCAATGGGTACCATGCAAGTAATGGATTATCTAATAAAGGGGTCTGAGATCCTAAAGATGTGTCTGGCACTGGGAACTGCCCGCAGTTCTACCGCCCTTCTTTCACCGACGTGAACAGTAGAAGCCAACATTTGGAGAAACCACCCACTATGCCAACATTTCAAATGCTCTCATGCATTTTGTTTCCAGTAGACTGTAAAATGCCAGCTTGATACAGTCATCTGATTTAATATACTTTATTAGCCTTTTTTTAGTGTTCTTTCCTGGTTCCGTGCACTTGATAGGAACAACAGTATCCTCATCCAATCTTGCAGCTAAGGGAAGATAGAGACGCCTGCTCGTGCTGTGGGAGCTACGGCAGGTAACTCTGCTCAACAATTAAGCAAATTATTTGTGGGTAGTTGGCCACTTCTCCAGTAGGAAGTCAGAAAGAAACTGGCAAGTGCTTCAATCCGTTGCTTGAGGCCTAAAGCTGTCGGAAAACAAATCTCCTGTAGCCCACAACACACATACCTAACTTATTTCCAACTTGAAATACCACTCTATACTGCAAGCATTTTTATTTTGCAGCTGTGTCTGCACAAAAGTCGATGCCACTGTTCTTCAGAACAGTTCTGATTTAGAAGCAAATATCTTTGTTACTTATTAGTCTTTGGAAGGCATCGTTTTGTCCCAGTACTATTCACAGGGAGTGTTGTGCAGAATGCTGATTGACAAGAGTTAAATTCAAAACATGTAGCCATTTTCTGGTGTGTGGTTTTTTTTCCTGATTGAAGGAAAACTACTTAGATGTTTGTTTCCAAAACGGCATCTGTCAGCAATCAAAGGGGAAAAATTGCATAAAACAAATGCAATTGTTTGGAGTAGCATTTCCTGGATCATGTTAAATGCTTGATTTGCTCCCCATTATGCTCACCAAATAATTTTATTTTCCACAATAATTGCAATATTTAACATGTTGTATTTAATCTTGTTTTAATGCTATTAACAACAGCCGCTTATGAAAGGAGTAATTGCTCTACGGGTAAGAACCCACCATCCCCAGCATCAGAAAGAACAATGGCAAAGTTAACTGCACCTAATTGTTCTGAATTTAAAACGCTGTTAACCAACAGCACTCCTCATTTCTTTGCACATAACCACTCCACTGTCAGGAAGGAAATGGTTTCATGCTTCTGTCATTCGTAATCTGAAAAGTGTATGTTCTAAAAAAAATATTTAGTTGGTGTGTTTACAATTAATATTGGGAGGCAAAATCATATGTTGGTATAGGAAGAAGTGCTTAATACAGCAATCCAGAGAAAGTTTGCCAGTAGATCTCTAACTACATCAGGTGCTAAAACCCCTATAGAATACAGATTTATCTGAACTTGCCTAGAATGACATGCAGCACAACTGGGTATGAAATACTAAATAAATAATAAGCAGGGTGGGTAAGATGATGGGTTTGAGAGGTAGGAGCAGAGAGAGCAGCATAAAATTGAATCTGACACCAATTCAAAGGGCTGATTGTTACAAGGAGTTTTACTTTATATTTTGTGTGATTATTTGGAGAGGGAGGTTTTTTCAATAAGCAGTGAGACTGAAAGGACAGGTAGTGTTAGCAAACCTGCAGTAACAGAAGACAATAAATACTTTGGCTAGCCAGAGCAAGGACAGTTCCTGGCACAGTGTCCATCTTTCTTTTTTTTTTTTTTCCTGGGCTCAAAATAAAACTTAACACTTCCCATGCTAGTCAGACTCTTTCCTGTAAACAGCAGCGGGATTGTACCTGCTATCTGGAGCTAAAAGTGCAAACTGGGATGCTGTATTACCAGGGGTCATTCACTGACGTGTAGTCCAAACAGAGTGTAAGACTGGGGTGAAAAACCCCCAAACCCCTGCATACTATAGTAGCAGTTCATGCTTATACTAAATCATTTGCTTATCATCGTGCACATCACAGAAATACAGTGGTATTATTGAAGCTCAATAAAAGTTAGTTCTGTCCTGTACTGAATGGCAGTTCTGTAATCTGTGCAGCCCAGAATTAATGTTTTGCTGTAGCCAAATAGTTAAACAACAGTTAACACACAAAATAATCCAAACAAGGATTGTGCACCCACGAGCTCCCCTTTCTGATACAAACAGAAACGGATATTGTTTAAAATCGAGTGGATGTTTTTAATACATTTTCCTCTTGTGTCCAAATCACAAAAAGATTTGCAGAGTGTAGCTGTTTCTGAGTGAGCGAGTTGTACCAGACATAGCTCCGCAGCCCTAAGAAATATTCCTGGTGAGAGTGGGTTTGCCAGTTCAGAAGTTCATTTTTTCAAGCACTTGAGGAAAGGCTCTACTGTATAGGCTGGAGTGCCCTGCCAGGGACTGTGGTGGTCACAGCCGAGCAACCGTCGCTCCGTGTGACACAGAGGGGTGATTTAAATGGAAAGCATTCACTGCCTGCTTAATAGTCAGCTGTCATAAAAGTAATACTTCACTTGGGTTTACAGTGCACCAGGAGAAGTGGGAAAATGAGATGAGGAATTCTATTATTATCTCTGACTTTGCTCGGCAGCAAAAGATTTTAATATCAGACAATAACAGGATTTCATAACTTTTCCAAGCAGTTTGTTTTGGGGCTGTCTTTTCCCAAGTTATCTGTCAGTTCCTCACGTAAATTCGGAGCGTGGCAGAGAAGTTTTGCAGGAGGGAGAAACAACCTCTGTGAGTTTAGCAGTTGTCACCTGATGAGATTAAGAACCGTAACATTAAAAACAAGGTTTGAAAAAAATATTGTAGCAAAACGATATTTTACAAATGTATGAAAAGGAAATTATTCAGTTCTTAAAGGGCACTTTGAACCTCCATTTGAAAAGTCATTCATTTAAACAATATGATCTGATATCTAAAATCAAGAAGCAATAAAGAGCCAAAACTTGAGCATCTCAAAAAAAATTAAATATCATTTGATTCTTTCAGAAAGTGTCTGTTGCTAGATCAAGAAATTAACTTGGATAGTTTGTACTTTTGTTTTGCCTTTCACTGCTTAAATTATTATAGGCACAATTATGAAAGAAAGAAAGAAAGACGCAATCTTTTTTCTTTTTTTGCTCAGTCTTTTCCCCCCCAGTCACGTACATGAGAAAAGTAGCTGCGATAAACAGATACTGAATCAGACTGAAAGTCTTTAAAAAAAAAAAAAAAACCAAAAAAAACCCACCCAAAACATTGCATGATAGTCTCTAAGCAGTTCCATCTGTCAAGCAGAAATTTTAGGCTAATAGCCTGTGGCGATCTCCCTCCACAGTCCACTACCTGCCTTTGTCCTATTAAATCTCTTTATTCTTCTTAAAAAAGAAAAAAGAGGAGAGGAAAGAAAAACCTTGCAGACCAAAATCATCTGAGTGATGAAGCCCTAATTTTGACCGCCTCTCTTTGATGTTGAGCAGTGGGTTCTTATTTAAAAAAAAAAAAAAAGAGTGAGTGAGAGAGGGGGAGAGAGAGGGAGAGAGAGAGAGAGGAGAAGACAGTGCTAGGAGCAGATGACTTTTCATCTCCACTTCACCTTGCCACTGGGTCTGTGAGAGATTGGTTCATTGTCAAGGAGATTTTTTTTTTTTACCCATGATTCCATATGGTATGGACCGGGCTACATGTTGCCCAACATGCCAGTGCAAATGTTTTCTCAATTAGGTGTCTTATCTCCCGTGAGTTAGCATCAGATGAAGCTTGCTGACAGCATAATGGCAGGGAAAACCTCCGACGGCTCCATCAAATGGCAGCTCTGCTACGACATCTCGGCCAGAACTTGGTGGATGGTGAGTTGGCAGCAGGGCTGCTTTTTTTTTTCTCCCTTTTCTACTTTCCCTCCCTCTTTGACAAAATGTCCCAGACCTCACATTTATCAAATTAACATTTGATTTTTTTCACACTCTTCAGTAGAGCAGCCTCACACTTGTCCCACTTGTGTGCTTTCCCTTGTGTAACAGGAGACTGTTAATGTGCACTACAGTTTCCAGAGGGAAGCTTTTTCAATTCTCCTTAAGGGAAAAAAAAAAAAAAGTATGCAAAGAAGTAGTTTGAAAAAGCCTTGTAGTGCAGAGTAACTTGTCTCAGTCGGCTGCCTAACGCTCAGTTTGTTTTATTTTATCTGCTGCTTTCCAGCGTCCGTGTGCGCGTGCATTTTTTAGCATACAGTATTTTGTAAAAAGGGAAGGTGGAAAGTTCAGTCCGTTACAAAGCGAGTCGATCCCTGTAAAAGCCTGGAACGGTGCGGTCGTGGCGTGGTGTAAAATCATCACGTGTGAGAGGAGCGCGGTTTGCGAGGTGCTGCCTTTCATCCGAGACCCCGATCTAACTTTTCCCTCCGCTCGTTTGCGTTAGAACAGGTTCCCGGGCTGTGCTGACCTGGAGCCATGTGTTACAGATCCCACATAGTCTGGCTCTAGCTGCTTTTGGGCACAATTAAAGTTTCAATAAAGTCCCAACGTGCTCCGTAGAACGAGTTAACTAGCATGTCATGGTCAGCCGGGCCAGACAACCTTTGACATCTTGAATCTATAAGAGGTATAGTGAGTTAGGAGGATGCACAATAGCCCATTGTAGCGGAAGATGCAAGTCCTGTTGCGAGGAAGAGAGTCCTCAAATCATTACTGCCCTCGTTAGCGTGTTGTCCGTTAGGGATTAATTCGTTAGCAGCGCATTTTTAGTTTTCTGTAATTATTATTCTTGTGGCAAGCGTGAATTCTTCCAGTGAGAGGAAAAGTTTGCTGCCAGGACAATGAATGTATTATCCGCTCCTAACTGGACCGTGAACCTCAGCTCATTTCACATAGATATCAGTTAAAAAAGGACTGGCGAGTGGAATTACAAAACAAGGCATGATCACTTTCATTGTATGATACGCTGAAACAAGTCGGGGGCTTTCCCTCCCCCTCACCGCCCCGGACCAATTTTGGTATCATTTGGAAAGTTTAAGACCTCAGAGGACTTGAAAGACTTTTAAAAGTGAGATCCGGAAGGTTTTTATTCTGCAGCTTGGTGGTGGCCATTGTGTATATCATGTGGCTTGTATTTAAAGGTGTTTGGGCTCGGGATTTTCCGTTTTGTTTCGTCTAAACTCTTAATTTTTTAAGTGTCTATTAGAAGTTTGCCAGCGGTTGCCAGTGAAATGTAACATGCAGCGTTTGGTTAATGGGAATAGGGAAGGCTAACCACTTTACTTATAGTACTGATTTTCCAATTAGACTTTCTGCCAGCAGAAGTTGGAGGGGGAAGGGGTATTTGCATGCACATAAACTGTTGATTATTCATGTGAGTTTTTTTTTTTAGCTTGTTAAACCCCTGTAAATAAGGCTATTGATTTTTACTTATCATTTTCAAAGCAAAGTTTTTCAAGTACCTGTTTTAGCCACAAGATTTAGATCATGCTGTGATTTTGCCTTATTCCAAGCCATTTGTTTATTTTATTACCACTCCTCTTTTATTGTCTATCGGCTGCTTTTATGATGAGGTACATCCATGTTTATTATTTAATAAGTATCCTCAAACGTTACTAGGCAGTTATTAGCACTCTGGAGAAAGTGTCCAAGGAAGTTTCATTTCAGACACATCTATTTCACAGATGTTTTAGTGCTGTGAATATAATATGTAAAAATCCTGGAAACATTTAGTAATGCACTTGCCTAAAAATAAACAGTTTTATAACCACACATGCTGTTGTTTAGATTAAACATTGCAGAAAGTTCTCCTTAAACTTGAATGTCACACCATTTATTTTCTAGCAGAAAAAAAAAATCACTTAAATAGCCTTTTTTTGTAGAAGTGGTAGATAAGAGACGTTATTTTTAGCTGAAGTGAATAATTCAAGATCTTAACAATAGATGTGTTAATTGCAAATAATTTTCATACAAAGTTTCAATTATTGATGGAGTAATAAGCAGTTTTCATGCATTATGAATCTAAAACACACAACAAAAATAGATTTTTTGCCCCCCCCCCAAACCTCATCCCGTTTGCCACATTCTTTTCATCAAAAGTAAACTAGAGAGCAGATTTTAATGTTTTAAAGACAAATAAAGCTTTGAAAATTACCTCATGCATCGTCTGGCTGCACAAAATCTCAGCTGCACAGTGCTAAACTTCGGTTTGGTACTGCCAGCATACAAAGAGATGAGTGAATACCCCTTGCACCCATATGGACTCAGCTGCCAGCACTGGGATATGCAATTTTGCTTTTTAATGAATCGTAAACAATTTGTGTGTCAAGCGAGGGAGTTTGTTTTCTTTCTGGAGCAGGTTCTAAATCCATTTGAAGCTATAGCTGTGTACTGTACTGGAGCATTATGCCCAAATTTAAAGGTTCTGTGTCACTGGGATGAAAAGACCTGTTATAATGAAAGAAACGGCTTTATAAAAGGCTGGGGGTAGTAATCTCTCTCTCTTTCTTTCTTTCTTTCCCTCTCTCTGTCTCTCAACCTCACACTCTCCCTCTTTCACCCCAGTCTATAGCATGTTTATAGCCAGCTCTGGAGATAATGGAGATTGGTTGATTGCATGATTAGTAAAATGAATGGATTTTAGCATTGGGCAAAGCAGCTTGCAATTTTGAAAGGTGGCTTTAAAATGCAGAGTTCTAATTTTGACCTTATTTTCTTTCATAGATAATCTTTATTAATGCTCCTTTAATTCGTTTTTCCTCATCACAGCTAGTTTTTCTCCCCAGCCATCTGATGGAATGGCTAATATATTTTATCTTACTTGCCAAAATAGCAAGAGGTCAAAGTAAAAGAAAAAAATGTAATTTCTCTTTTTTGTAGACAGTTGTAAATGTTTCAAACTATTTCAGCACAAGCCACAGGATTTGTACATTCCAGTAATAATTGCATTTGTCTCCACTGTTTTAAGGCGCTCTTACACCTAAACTACTTTTTTTATGCTTTAATCAAGTAAATGCAGAAACAGTTACTATTCTGTCTATATTGTAATGTGACATTTTAGCGTACAACTTCCCCCAAATGCTGTAAATTTGTGTAAGAAGGAGTTATATTTATTGTTAAAATATATCTAAAATATCAAATAATTTAACCGATATAGGAGCCTGAAGATAAGAGGTGAATTTGTTGGAAAAATTATGATTATTTTGTTTTCATTGGCACTTTCAACTTAAATTTGCTGCTGTCATAGAGACACTAAAGGGTTAGTCATAGAAAAGTTTCAGTACTCTGTCTTGCATTTGTAACAAATATGTGCAGCTGGGCTACTTTTATAAACATTTATTTCAAGCTGATTATTTTTTTTAAATTATTTGCTCTGGCGAGCCAGTATGATGTGACCATAATATGTTTAATAAGAGATTGTCTGCAAAATTCCTTTGCACTGGGTTATTGAAATAGATGTGCAGCAAAGGTATACACTGGAGGGAAAATCCTCCATGGCAAAAGAAAATGAGAGACCCCAAATTGGGCCAAATTATGCTCAAGGTTTATGCTGCCACCATCCTGGAGTTGCTGCGCTGGGAGGAGCGGAGCTGCTCCAGGTTTGCTCACCTGAGTGACTGAGAGCCAACCTCAGACCCATAATTTGAGTTATCTCCATCCAAACAGTTTCAATCCCCCAAACTGTTCTCTTTGTGAAACATCTGAAGGGGAAAAAAAGCCTCATTAATAAATAAGAAGCCATTTCAAATGACTCCATGTATGAGCAAACTGCTGTTATTGAATGCGACAGTTAAAGCAGATCTTCCAGTCATTTTCAAAATAATTATTTTCTAATTTTACTGTCCCGCTCTCAATCCACAGTTCCGTGTGAATGCCTTTATTTTCTGTAGATGCCATGAGTGAAACCAGAACTTATTAAAAATAGTCAGACTAGACTTAAAAGGGTCCTTTAGTTACTTTAAAGGGTTTTAACTCAACATCATTTTTTCACTGAAGCTTTTGGTGACTACTTTTCTTCCACACCTCTGTGCGCTGTTTTTTCAGAGGAATGGCTGGAATTGCTCTGGTAATTCATGCAATTGAAAAAAAAATAGGAAAATGTCAAAATGTTGCTGGCGTTTCCATCAATTAACAATTAATAGAATCCTCACTATAAATCTCATTGCAAATGAAAATAAAAGTGATGGCACATCTAATAAATATTTAATTTCATCATATGGAAAGTTAATTGGCACTGCCAAAATACTCAAAATTATTTTTTGTTTAAATCACTGAGCGTATCTGTACACACTCTCAGTCCAAGTTTCTCATGGTAATCCCCACATGCTGTTGAACTGTCCGTGGCTTTGCTGATTTGTGCTCCTTACTTATGATTTACGGTATATCAAAAGGCATACATGTAGTAATAATTATCCTGCTCATGCCCCTATAAAATAACAAAGTGTGAACAGTGTAACATTGCAGCATGGATTTTCTTTGTTTTATACAGTAACTCTTGTATGTTCATACGGTGCTCAGCTGCTGTATAAATATTTTTAATAAAATTATTCCTTCTCTGGCAGAGTTGCTAAATTCTCTGTACAGCTTAAACGCTTCAGTGCATCAAATATATACTTTATATTGTCTTCATTCTCTATATGTAGCCTCCTCTTGCTTACAAGTATTTATCCTAGTTGTTTTCTACTCTTTTTCCTTCACCTGTCCTGAATATTGCCATGACTGTTTCTAATTTAAAGCCAGAGGAGTCAGTGGCTGATTAGAAGACAGGAAATTGGAGGATTAAACTGTCTGGTTGAACTTCCTTTACTTATCAGTACTGTGTAACTCACACTGGATTATAAACTCATTGGGACAATTTCTACAGTGTATCAGTACTTCTGTTTTCTTAGTCTTTATTTTCCTGGAGAAAGCACAGAAAATGGGGAAAATGGGCAATTTTCAGCTAAAACCCAATACTTTTTAATAACACTGAAGCACTGGAAGTTTAAATTAAATTTGTGCAAATGTCTTCAGGTATGAGAATTTATTCAATTTCAAGTCACACAAGTCTATAATATAGATTTTAAATTCCATATGTAAACAACCAAGCAACAGATACTTTCGGGGAGGGGGAGGGAAATGACATCATTTTAGTAAGAGGAGAATGCACTGTGTTAACCCTTGTTCAACCCTCTTCCCCTCAGAAACTTTCACATCTGTTGTGACATGACGGTGTAGCTGTGGGACAGTCTGAGGAAAGGCTGGAGAGAAAAGCCTGTTTATCCAAAAAAAAATTTGTCTGGGCTCCCAGTGCTGCCCACTGAGCCAGGAGCTGGAGGTGTGACATCCTCGCTCGGCGTTTGCCGCGACGAGGACGTTGTGTAGGTATCTGTGTCACCAGGAGGAAGGGCACAGCTTTGTCTCCTGAAGGGCTAGCTCATTCTTGCTGGGGATCCCCATGTCTGATTTCCAGAGCTCATCATGCCCTGGTTGTGAAATCGCTGTGATAGTTGGGAAAGCCAGAAACAGCATGATCTGGAGGGTCTGTGTTGTGAAGGATGAACAGGAGAACTTCCAAGCTCAGTCTGTGCTGTGCCTGAGGTGTCTCTGTGCTACCCCTCACCGTCATTTAACTTTACACACTGAACTCAGATCAGAAGGTGTCAAAACTGTGTTTAAAAACAGGAAAGATAGACACTACCTGATAGGTTGAACATCTCAATTTGAACCTAGGGGTTGCCAGACTAATCAGGTACTCCAGTTTAAACAGCAGGACTGGATCTTTAAATGTACTGGGATGCTTGTGATGCTTTCTGGCACTCTGGCCTTTATACTTTTGGCAAGTTCCCCGCTATACTGGGAGTGTAGTGGAAATGGAGATGAAAAAAAAGGAATGTTCTGAAATTTTTGCTGCAAAAGTCCCTGTAGTTTCTGTACAAACAATCAGAAACTTTTAACAAATCAGGAAAGAGATATTTGCTTTCCTTAACTTCACACGAGAGAAAAAAGGTAACCTTTTTGGTGTATTAAAAGGTTGCCATGCTTTAATCTTAGAGTGAAAAGAATCTCACTGTGCTGTTTGAAGCATCCCTCTCCCTCAGATGTGGTCACTGACACTGATTAATATTTAGAGACTATTTTAGGATGAATGGAGTTGTTTCTTCATTGGCATTTGATGATAAATATTCTGGTTCATAACAGCATGGTTTGGACTGATAATATCTTTATTATTTCCATGAGTGTCACCAGGAACTTCTTTCACATGCGCTGCAAGTAAAAATTACAGAGCTCATTTCAGGTGCTCGAACTCTTTGTACGTGTTCACACACACATTTTGCATGTGGAATACACTCATACTCTGTCCATCCAAAAAAAGCAGAGGCCCTGCCATACTCCCAAGGAATTCAACTGATCCTGGAGCAGGAGAAGCCAGTCTGAGTGAGGATCAGGTGCTGCACAAACCCGCAGTAGCTCTTTTACACAAAGGTTTTGCCCTTACATTCACCGCAATGGAGATCTCTGGATCCATTTTCCCTAGAACAGATTAATGAAGAGTAATTCTCAGTAAGATAAAAAAAACATTAGAACAGATTAAATAGATGTGTTGACTAGTAGAGTGAGATTCAAAATATTTTGCCTGTATAAGCGTATCTGTTGTTCTTTGGTGGTTTGTTTTTTTTTTTTCAGAGGCTGTGAAACACAAAGTTAGCAATACAAGTAGGGATGGGTGGAAGTGTTGGATAGTACAGATGGCACTATAAGCTTGTAGGCTCTTACTACCCATAATTGCAATGCCCTTGCTTTCAAAGGAGTGCAGGTTGCCCTTGATGTAGCAAACAGCCATATTAATTTCACAACCCAATTGGAGTTGCACACACGGATTGAGGTTGTCAATAGGAGCAGTGTGGAAATTAAGAGCAGAAACAGTGCTCTCAAATAGGCCTTTCTGCTTTAAACACAACCAACTCGAAAGGCACAGGGTGTACATGGTCACTGCCAGGGTATTTCCATAACTGAGAGTCTGTGAGTAAATTAGAGGGGAGGTTTTCTGTATTTTCTTTTTTTTAAATCCAGAATTCAATTAGTCTGAACCTGATTCCACATGGAAATGCACTGGTAAAGAAAATGGAAAGTAGTGCATGTCTTATTGGTTTATGTCAAGAGAATATAAAGAGTATTTCAAAGTGACCCAAGTTAACCTTTTTGTGTTCAATAAGAAAAGAAAAAATCTATCTCACTTGATCATTCAGTCAGTATTTGTATTTACTTTCAGGAGCAAACATAGACAACATGCATGTGTTTGCCAAGGGATTTTTACTAAAAATTCTCTTCTGTGATTTCATTTGAAGGAGGGGTTTAAGAAGAATGGGTTAAATAGATTATTTAGGCCAGTGACTGAAAGGTGAATCACCAGGATTTTACAAGAGCACAAATGGGATGAGGTTTCAAGGATTATAAACAAACAAAAGTAAAACTCATCTTTACTCATGATCTGCTGCTAATGAGGACTCACAGTTTAGACAAATTAGGACTTGTTGCTTCCTCTCCTTTTACCTTGGCTGCTGAAGGAAATCAGCTCTGTCTGCCATGTGTGTGGAATGAAATTAGCATAAGGCACTACTTAATACACCCAAGGGCTTCCCTCTTGTTCAAAAATCAATTAATAATGCTCAAGCAATTTTAAAGAAAATAGGAACTTCTTTTACAAATTATAACTGTCTCACCTGATTTCAGGATGCAACTACTTCATTATGGAGATATGTAGAGTTGTTGAAATCTGTTATTTTTCTATGGGCACCCATTCTTTTTGTTCTTAAGGAAGTTTTCAAAATATTCCCCAGACAAATGGGAGAAATATCTTCCAAGGATGTATGAGGTCATGTAGGAAGAGGACAGAAGCTTATAATGGTGGGAAATCCTTGGTGAAGGCCTGGCCCTGGCAAGCAATGGGTTTGGTAATTTCTAACATAAGTTTGTGTCAAGAGCTGAAAGTGTAAAGAACAGAAGGAAGAGGATGGGAGGCTGGAGGGAGGGCAGGCTGAGACCTGAGAAGGGTCCCTGGCATTAGGAAGAGCAGTGGCCAAGAGATCACACCTGAGCAGAGGAAGTGAACCACAGGATGGGTTTTTTCTCTTTCTCTGATCACTCCTTGAGGTTGTTTCTTTTCCATTACCTAAAACCCCATTCAGTAGCACACGGGCTATCAACAGCTCAGGTCCTCCAGTAACTGGACCACTGCACAGATCCCTTTGTGGTTTATTTCCCTCTCTTCAGATGCAGAGTTCGAATTGCAGAGCAGTTCTTCCTTTGCCCAAACTCTTCTGCACGGAGGCGACTCCGTAGCAGGAAGCCAAAGAGCCACAGGAGAGCAGCAGTGGCTGAACAGAGCAAGGCTCTGTGCCAGCTCCACGAGATGTCCCCCATGACCAGCAGTGCAAGCACTTCTGATTGCACCTGCTCAGTTCCAGAATTTCAGGGACTGTTTTAGGGAACTTTGCTGTAAAATGTGTCCAGTGGTAACTGAGTGAAGGAAAATAAGAGGGGAAAAAATGTGAAGACCAGGCTGACAGTGTGCCCCTGTGGCACAGGGATTCAGAAATGCCTGATGCACCACTGGCACATCCCACAGGCCTGTATTCTGGAGTCTCCCACCTGCAGCTTGACAAAGTGTGGTTTCACAGCACCTTAATCTCTCCCTCCTGGGCCCAGCTGTTCCCATCTCCAAATGCTGCAGTCTACCTTTCTCTTACCTGCCCCAGTTTTTGAATGTACTCTTTGATCATGGAACTAAATGCTGCATAAACCCCAAGGACTTTACAACAGCAAAATGCAGAGAGACAGGGAAGAGCCTAAAACCCTAATGAAGAAAATATTTTATCTAATGAAAAAAATGTTTTATCTAGCCAAAAAGTGAGTTATTGTCTGCCTAAGAACAGAGAGATAGATGAGCTGGGGACTGTTATTTTCCCTTGTAACAGGATAAGGGGATAGAGCCAAAACACGTGGAAGTTGTACCCTGTAAAGCAGTGTGAGGCAAGGCCTTCTGGAATATGAAAAATACAAACTGATAAGGGTGGAACAGCAGAGCTGCAGAGTTTTGAGGATGGTGGCAGTTTCAATCTGATGCAAACATCTGTTTATGTACTCTGGATTGAAATACTCAAACACCTGCACTCCCCAGTACATGTTCATGGCTGCAGATTCCTTTGTTCTAACAAGTTTTCTGGGTGCACACTCCAGGACAGGTGTGCATGAGCTTGTGTGGAATTGTTTGTATGCTGTAGGTGTTTGCACCTGCAAAATGCAGGTGCCTGCTTTAAATGTGTGTTCTCACAAGCAGACGTGCAACGTGTTTCCCTTGGTTTCTGCACAGGTCTGCCAAAATTATCACTTTAATTCCTTTATTTCTCATCCTCCTCCTGTATGGAGTAGAATAAGAAAACTCACCTCAGAAAGGGCATTAGATGGTAATTAATGGGTTTTCAAAATTGTTTGTAGATGCTCTAATTGTAGTATTTGCTTTTCTTTAAATAAAAGTTATTTGTGAATATAAGGGTTTGCAGAATTAGGGAACTAAAGGCAGGAAAGACTGTGAGTCTTCCCATCTCCCAGCAGTCTGTTTTTTACTGTTTATTTATTGCTGACTTTTATTTTGCCTTTAAGCCAAACACTATGGGTTACTCATATAGCATATGCTTCTTCACTCTGCACACAAGTAAAAGCAGTGATCTCCAAATCAAGATAATATTTTAATAAATCTTGACTGAGGTTGCCTGAAGTGGTACGAATGCTCACACTGTGTAAGACTCAGGCATCTCCATGCATGCCACTGTTTCATATTAAGTAGGAGTTTGGTAAATTGGGTGGATTACTGGGATTTCATTAAAAATTAAATGTACAATTATTTAGATGAATTTTTCACATATGCTTGTGGGCAAACAATTTTTGATTAGTTGTTGACATATAGTACACACAGTGCGTGTGTGTGTGCGTGTGCACATGTATATTTACATGCACGATATATAAATAAAATACAGACAGTAATGCGGTGTTAGGAAAGTCCACTGGTAGTCATTAATTTGACAAGTCTTGTATAGGATGGGAAGAATGATCTTCCTCAGAGTGAAAAATTGTTTTCACAACGCCACATTAAGACATTTATCCAACGAGCAGTGTTAAGAGCTGAGGACCAAGCACAGCTCATCTCAGCTCGTTTTACCTTGCTCGTTCTAGAAGTTCCTCTTCCAAATGCTGTCGTGGAAGAAAAGCTGTGTAATGCTGTTACTGGCCTGGGGTTGCAGGAGTTGCATCAGTGGAAGGAATTCTCTCCATTTAATTTTAATTAGAAATCAGGTGGTAAAGCAGGGGCAAAGATTTGTAAAGATCTGAAGTGTCTGAAGAGGAGAGGCTTGAATAACACTGTATTAGTCATGAGGCGAGGAAGGAAGAATGTTGTCGTGATTTGAAAGTAACATTGTTCAGTAAACGAAGATGTGTGAAGCACTTGCTAAACTAAATTAGTTCAGAGGTTTGGTGCACGTTTGTGTAACTCTGTTCGTTGAAGCTTTGAACAATTGTGAGAGAGAAAACAGAAATTCATTTATTAAATTAAAAACAAAATGCTTAAATTCTCTTCTGGTGGTGTTTATCTGCAGTGATTCAGCTGCGATTTTTCATATTTCAGACATAATCATTAATTGACACAAATAATACAGTAGGTGTCTCTGAATTTTATTTTGAGGTACCAATATAGCAAAGACTTTGCTTTCTCTCACACAAACAGAAGTTGTAGAGAAGTTTTAGGACCCTCCGCTCCTGATTTTTCTAAAGAAACTGTTCCTCAACAGATGACCTTTTTCTAATGCACGGATTCATTATGTAAGAAGGGTAAATCTTACAGTTTGAGTGTCCTCTGTAGAATATAATTGAATAATTGTGGCCATATACTTCATTTGTATTATCTTGTGATTAATTTTCCTAAGAGTTGGTGCTCCGACCTCTTTGTGGGGAGGGGGGACAGCATCTGCACTCTCAGGTCAGGTTCTCACCTCCTTTTATTGCCCCCCTGACACTCACCCATCTACCCAGGATCTTTACCTTTGTGCCACTACACTTGTTGCTGTCTTACTCAGTTAAGAAGTACAAATAGCCCCAGCATTGCCAGCTGCAGTCCCAGGCTGGATCATTACTCCAGATTTGAGGTTAATCAACTGCAAATTCCATTAGCTTCATACAGAGTGAAAATAAAGAACAGACGGTCTCGCGTGTGAGCCAGAAGTCAGGTGCAGCACAATACGGCCAGCCTTCAGGTAGAGGGATTTTATTCCCTTTGGCCAGCACCTCTGAGATCAGACCAAAGGAGCAGACCAAAAAAGATGTTCATGGAAGTTTTATAGACTCGCTTCATTTTTTTCCTCTTTCTTTTTCTCTCCATTCCCAATCGCAAACATTAATTTTTCACTTGATTCTGGTTACCCTTTTTTCTGCTAAATACTATGGAAAGTTGTTGTTAAGAGTTATATTCTCAGATGCCTTATGTTCTTTGCCTACTTGTTGATTGTGTGACTTATTTTATTGCTTGGGCAAGCTCTGGGTGAACTTTGGGAGGGAGAGGGGGGCAGTTCACTGTTGAAGACCTATTTACTGAGATTCAAGTGCTGACAGGCACATGCACCTTGTGAGCTCTGCCACGGATTTCAATAGCACTCACAATATCCAAGCTGTACACACAGGAGAGCAGAGGCAGGAACCAGGCCTAGACGCTTCCCTGCTGCTTTTATTCCATGCACTGTCTCCCCCCACTCCCCTGAGACAGTGGGTTTGTTTGTCATTGGTGTTTTCTCATGAGTCCACTTAAAATGTTTAACTACTTCTTTTCGCATGTGCTACAAAAGTCAGTTCTTACAGAAAATTGCCTAAAAATCAATCTGCAGCTGAATGCAAAAATAATGCCCTTGATAATCTGAATATTTTAAAGCAAAAGCTTTCCCATCCAGCAGAAAGAACAGCAGGAAAGTCAGGTCTGTGAGCAGAAGTTGAGATGCTGCTGCACTCAGAGTGCTCTGCACTTTCCAGGCTGAATTCTCAAAATGCGCATTAGCACTGTGACTGCCAAACAAACGAATTTTGTGTGCTTTGGTTTTTTCTCTGCATCTCTCTCTTCACCCAGTTTCGATGGGGAAGGGAGGTGCCTCTGTGTATGTGTGTGTATATTTCCCTATATACATATGTTAGATTATTGCTGGCACACCACTACAAAAGGTTAGGGAAAATATTGCTGCCAACAGAACTAAAGATTAAATAATCCAATCTCTGGGAACTGTAAACTAACAATCACTATCACAAACGGGCCCTTTCTAATCATAGTTTGTGGTGGAATGAAAGATGCAATTGTCTGGAATTGATGAATATGGGATCCATGCTGGCTTCAGGGTCAAAGGTGACTTCATGCAAAGGTCCCTTTCTCTCTGGCACTGCTGCCTTTGTATAGCATAGCTTGGCAGCTATCTCTTTGCACTTCGGCTACCTGCCAATGCAGCTGGTACTGTGCAACTGTCTGGTACAGACTACAAAGCATCACTCAGCAACCAGCAGCTCCGCATGGGGCCCCTTTTCTAGGATGACAATGAAAGATGGGCTATACATTCTGCCATCTATGCCCATTAAAAAGACTCTTAAATTGCATTACTACAAGTTATTGTTAATTATGTAGTAGTCACTGGATCTGTATGATCCTTTGAGGGCTTGATAATCTTTACTGCATGCTGGCAGTGCGAGCAATCAAGAGGGAAAAATCAGTATTTTGTTGTATAAAAAGTAAGTACTTATGTGGTGAGTTACTTGTGTGTAGCCATATGAATGAAATCTTCACTTGGACAGGTTTCTGGCATATGCAGAAACAAAACTGATTCAACTAGACAAATTACTTGTGAAGTTGTGTCCTTATAGTTTCAATATTCATGTTGCAGTTAGGCTTGGGAAGTGCTTTTGTTGGTAAGCGTTTATCCTGAAAGCTTGCTGGTTGTTAAAATGTGCCTTGAGCAGAAATGGGGATGGAAGAAAACAGAGTTCCTGGGTACATTAGAATAAACAATTTCAGTTTAGAAATCATAAAACTAACCAGCGTTTAGAGGAGGGAATTCTGATAATCGAAGTGGCATCGCTGTCAGACTGACAGGACACGGAATATCCTTGATTCTTTTTGCCTCAGTAGTGCATTTTCTTCCTGTTCTTAAGAAACTGTTTGTAAGTGTAGCCAACAAAAGCAAAATGTTTGTTCCTCCTAAAGCTGAGGTCCTGGTTGTCTCCTCAGGAATGACTGAGCTACTTCTATCCTTCAGCCCAGCCATGATGAATGGCATTGCAACTAAATCTGCAGGCCTCATTCCAGGGGGTATTTTCCAACTCCTGTAAGTCCATCAGTGTTAATATAAAACTGGAATTGCTAATCTGGGCAAGGAAGACTGGATTCACCTTCAGTAGGATGTATCGATTACTTACTCCATAGATCCAAGTTATTTCAACTTAAACATCTTGAGCCAAATGCTCCTGTCAGCTGGCACAGCTCCTCTGAGGTTAATGGAGATCTACCAGTTCACCTCTCCTGAACTTTCTGGCACTTGTTTTCCCTAAGATTTCAAGGAAAAATCTGTAAGGAAAATGATGGGACTTTTTTACTCGTGACTGAGTTTTTTCCCTTTTTTTTTCTGCTTTCCCTGCACTATTTATGATCTTGCACTTGCCTCCTGTAGAGCTGGCAGGCAGCCTAAGGTGTACACCAAATTCTGGGAAGGAAGCAACACCATTTCTGTATAGTACCACTGTGAGAGCGAGTCTGTTGGACCACTTTTATTTCCTCTTTTGTTCAAATTACACAAAAATCTGAGAGACACTAGGTACGACAGGAGGAGATGAAAACCCTCAGTCTACAGTTTCTCTTTTTCCTCCTTGCATCTAATATTCCTTTTCTAGCCTTGTTCTGGTATCGGCTATTTGAAATAGTTATATATAATTTAACATTATACAAAAGTATTGTCATATCAAACATAGTGAAACGGATTCCAAAAACACCATCTGGTATTTGGGAATGCACTGTGAGTTGGGAACGTGAGAAGAGATATTCTTTGCCACTTTGCTTGGGACCCAGCCATTAGCAGTGTAATTGCCAAGAAAAGGTGACAGGCTTCAGGCTTAATGCAAGTGGTTGGGTTTTTTTCCTCTCTCTCTCTCTCCCAGTCTGTTAACTCTATGAGTCCTAAACGAAAAGCAAAAGGCTCTGTAAGGACAACACCAGGCAAAAAAATAGGCTCCCTTAAATTTAAAAGCATGGCAGAAAATGAAAACAGTCTCTGGGCTCCTATGAGAAGACTGGAATAAGTGAAAGCAAAATAAGCTTGTTGAGAGGAGGAAAGAAAACAAGACATGTATACTTTAAAGCTGCAGTGTGCTACGCGGAATTGTTCTCTTAAGTAGTGGATTTGTAATGATTAGAGTTTCCCAGGCTTTATCCAAAAGCTCATTTCAAAGCCATCATTAGTTTTCTCTAATCCACCCAAAATTGCAAAACGCATATTGTGAAGGTCATCCGTGCCTATTGGAAACCTGCTTTATTTGGTGTTATCTCGCTTCTTCCTCCTTTCCTCCATCTATCCCTTTAAGGTGGGGGGGAAGAGAGAGAGGGTTTAATAAATTAAAATCTCAGATTGATTTCTGTGGGAATTTTATTTTGCTGTGTAAGACTCCAAAGGGCACGCACAGTACAGTTTATATAATTTCATGTTGCTACCATCTATGCTGCCATTGGCAGGTGTAATTCTAACAAGTTCTGCCAATAATTCTCACCTGAGAACCAGATCAAACATGAGGGATGTAAAAAATCAGAGATATTTGAACAAGGATCAAAGTCTCTGTATTGCATGCAGGAAGGCAAATAAACTTTGCAGCAGAGGATGAAAATACGTGAATAACACAGAAAGGTTTTCATCTTTATTGATTTCCATCTAATGTTTGAAATAGAGCCTTGTATTAATTCTCAGCTTTAAAAAAAGGCCACATTGATTTGTTTCGGCATGTCAGAAACTGCGATGCTACAATAGATCTGCTATTAAATTACACAAAATAAAATGATTTCTGGTGGGTGTAGCTAATGCTTGCCAAATTAGATGAAATGAAAGCTAACCCTCTTAGTCTAGCTGTTGTTTTTAAATATTTATGTCTTTAACAGACATTTGTGTGTGCCATGAGGGGGACTAGAAACTCCTTTGCTATCAGTCAGTTGATGCAGACATGCAAAATTCTTACAATCTCAGTACCAGACTCGCACGAAACGTTTGTCACCGCAAGTTCTTTCTATTTCTTTGAAATTCTTCCGCCGATTCACCACGCTGCCGGCTTGGCTCCCGCTACTTATTTATTTACTGCGATTGCATTTCCCTGCAAACGGGTTCTGTATGCAGAATTTAGGCTACAAGGTGTAGCACAGATTTTTGGAGCTGAACCTTTCAGCGCAGAAAAGGTGGTGGCAGCCCCATGGCTGCCAGATTGCTCGAGGGACTGCGAGAGAAGCTGCGAGCCCAGAGCTCGCCCTCTCTGCCGGCGACCAGCCGGCGCGAAACTTTGCCCTGAAACAAACACCGCCGAGCCTCGCCACGCATCCGAGTGGGGAAATGAGTCGAACATCACAAAGGAACCTCTCTGTTCTCCCTGAGACTTTCATGGGGTGCAATTATATCCCGGTTGTGCTCGGCCTGACCTCCAGAGCTGTTTGCTTTCTAAAAGGCAGTGATGGTCCCTGATACGGCGCTCATTTAGTACCAGGTTTCTGGCTTTGAGATGTGCTGATACATGGCAGTCCCCAACGCATCAGAGTCCCAAACCCTCCCTACTCAGAACCCAACCCAGGCAGCCCAGAAGAAAGATAATGTTCTGATTTGTATCTCACAAAAACAAACACTCTTTTCAGGTAAAGCCACTCTCCAACAGAGTGTTGTACTCCTGCTCTTGTTCGCTATCCCCTGCTCCCACAGCTCTGCCTGGGATGGAGCAGTGAGGGACACACCTGGCACCTCGAAGCGCCGACATTTCTTGCTTCAAACAGTTCTGTGACAGAGGGACAGACCCCATACGGGATTCCTGATCCCACTCAAGAAATCAAGAAACACAACCAAAACTGGTTTGCAATTGAATTTCTGAAGGGGCGTATTCACCTTTGGAAACTTTTACATACAAGAGGGAAAGCCCTTCAACCCAAGTGAAATAATACTTTTTGCATTACAGTACCTCCACTAACAGAAATTCCACAAAATCTCTCATTTTGGCTGTGCCTTTTTAGGGTTTTGGGGTTTTTTTTGACTTTTGCCTATTGAATAATCTACTTTTAAAATACATGTATTTTATTTAACAGTTTTAATCAATGACAACAGTAACAAAAATTTGTATCTTCATTCACTAAGTTAATATGTGTGTTTTCAACCTCTGTGGAGCACCTGCAGCCTCTGTGACCCAAAACCTGCTGCTGTGGTTAATAGCAGCAATACCTTGATTCAGTACAATTTACACCCCATTCATCCCCACCACACAGCATGGGGCACCTCGGGGACACCCCGAGTGTGTGCAGGCTGCAGCATCCTGTCCCCAGCTCCATCTGGGTTGTGGGCACCGGGTGCTTTCCCAGGTGGTAAACTGCCAATTCCAGCAGTTTTAGCTTTTTATCACCTTAACAGGAACGTGCCACCCACAGCAATGTGGAATTACTGGATCTTTCCCCTCATTTTTTTTCCCTTCTGCATAAAGGGCTTTGCCTGTTTTTCCCTTCCCAGCCTATGCCAGGCTGGGGTTTTGTTTTGCTCTCCGGTGACATGATGACAAACTGCAAATGAATAATCAGAAGTATTTAGAATGAAAATGGCAAAAATATTATTAGTTGCTGCCCCCCACCCCTACTCCCGCTCCGCTCTCCCATTTTCCCCTCCCTCCTCTTTTGACGGCAGGCAGAAAATGCAGATGCCAAGGCAGCGGAAGATATTTTTAAGCAGGAGCATCTGGCTCCTTGGCAGACTTCACAGGCAGTTGGTTTGGTTGTTTTGGAGTTGCCTCTGGGTCTGTCACATGTTTTGGCATCTGACTGATTGTCTGGGCTGCCTCCTCTTATTGGACATATTTTTTGTTTGACTCACCTTTGATTCTGAATTGTCTCTTTATTTTCATTTGCCAGTGAACAACAACTTCAGCTGATCCTGGGCTTGTTTATGTGGAAATAGTCCCTGTTGTTCCCTGCCTGTGACTCACGGGAGCCTCCTGCCTGCCCTCTCTGTGCTACCAAAGGTGCTTCCTGCTGGTTCCTCAGGATTGGGGTCAGGCTCTGAGCACTCCCTGGGAAGGAAAACTATTCCATGGGAAGGGTTTTCCTGCACAGTCACCATTCCCAATATATGCTGTACCTCTGTGGAGTTTTTAAAATATTTTAAGATTATTGTACTGGGGAGAAGATTAATCTTAAAACAGTGTAGTTTTTAATACTTCTGCAGAGTGTAAAAGCTACTTAAAATTACATCTGTTCCCGTCTTTTAAAGTTAGATGCTTAGCAGCATCTGCTTCTCTGATTTCTCAGCATGGTAAATCACAGCCAAAGCTATTTTTTAACTCAAAAGAACTTTTCCCCCTCAAACATCACGTCGAGGCAGTCTGGAAGCCGGTCCCTGCGACCTGCCCCAGCCTGCAGAGCCAGCCCCGGGATTTTCCGAGTGCCAGGGCAGCGAGGCTGGCAGAAACAGGTGGGCTCACAGCAGGGAGCAGCAGCCCAAGCACCGCCACAAGTTCTGCTGGGATTTTTTAGGTGGTTAAACTAAATCTAATTAAACCAGAGCACGTTTAAATGAGCTTCATTTAAACGTGCACTTTGTATAGGTCCTCTACTAATAACAACAGCTCTTGCTTTTATTATTCATGCTATCACTTTTCTGTCTTCTCTGATATTCCCAGGGATTGAATGGATTATTTCTTAGAAGGACTGGGTTTATATTTCTGAAATGCTGGTTTGGATCTGTCCTCTGAACTAGTACTTGCTGTGCTCAGGAGGCACCACAGAGACTCAGACACAAGATAGAAATCTGTGTTTCCAAGCTAAAAAGAGACCCTATTCCATAAAGTGTTTTTCATTTAAGGAGCCTGCAAACAGAAGAGAGAAAAAAATGCTGGTTTCTAAATGCATTTGCAATGTTTTGAAGGCAACCTTGTCAAAGATTGTTTTTCACTGATCTGACGTAAAGAAGGCATCGTGTAACTTATATGTTGCTTGGGATTTTTTCTTAATTGGACCAAATTGAATTAAACTTTTTCAGGGGAAAACATAATATGGCATTTTAAAACAAAAGCCCCCAGTATGTGATTTTCATTGCAGTTAAAGTATTGCCTTGTCTTTCACTGGCCTGTTATTTTTGCCTCATTCAGGTACACGTTTGGAAGTTCCATCTCTATTATCATTGTAAACAGCAAGGATTTCAGAGGCCAGGGAGCTGGTACACATGGAGTAAAGTTATTTATTCCCAGAACAGGATGTTTTGGGCTGCTAAAGCCCATCCTTGTCTCATCTCCTACCTGTACATAGCAGGGAACTGCAGAGTAACTCTCCTGGTACTTGGAGGTCACAAACACAGCTAAAGATGACTAAAAAGATTTTAAAATCTAAGATAAACTCTATCTGCAGTTAATTTTTTTTTATGGTGTGGAAAGGAAAATATTATTTTCAAAGAAATTTTAATTCCTACACCAGTGACTGAAGGAAAAGGCAGAAAAAAACTCACAGGTGTGAATGCAGACACACTTGCATGCACACACTCCTTACACAAAATTACATTTTCCTTCCAATCACAAGACTTGGCTTGACTGATTCCAGGCAAAAACCAGACCCCAGATCTGCACAGGAATATTAATAAACGTAAACTGTGAGCACAATATCACATACAAATTAAAGTGAGTTTCCAGCTCTGTGTTTGCAGAAGGAAGCCTGTGTGTACAGTGAAGGCCCGAGCTCTGAAATCTGAAAAAGAAAATTACTATAAAACTAGCAAAGCCCCCAGTCTACACTTTGCTTTAAAAGTCATCTTGGTATTCTAGAGAATGTGCACCATAAATTTTGAATAGATGGGATTAGCAATATCATGAGGGGGAATCCCAAAGGAACTATCTCCAACAAGGAAGGAATCTTGTAAAAGGCATTCACAATAAATCCTTTCATAGGCCTTGGCACTTGGATGTAACTCTGTGGATTCCCTGTTAGGTTTCCCTATGAGAAAAAAAACCACAGGTCCTTTTGGGCTTTTGATTCTGCGAGTCGGTTTTGTGATCCGAAAGCACCATATGGGTGCTTTCACCTTTGTTTTTCAGCACCTGCAGCACTTGGCAGATCCATGGCAAAGCACAAGCAGCAGCACAAAACAGGATATTACTGGGAGAGGGAGATGCAATTCTGAATTCTCTGTTCTCTTGGGGCAAGCAAATAGCAGAAAGCAGCTCCAGCAGCGTGCCAAAGTGGTCCTGGGGGATGATGTGGTTACAATAACTAATCTTGAGAATAGCCTCGTTCCTGCTACTCCAAGTCTGTGCTGCCTCATCCAACAGGAGACTCGATTTTCAAGGGCACAGCTCTAGGAGCACGGGACTGCAATCTCTGAATGAGAATTACAGGCTTTGGACAGCAAAAAGCACGGGGGCTTTTCTGTCCTGCCCACGAACAGTTCACAGAATAATAGGAAAGTCTTTAGGAGCACAGTAATACTTCTTAAAACCCCTTGGATCTGTAAATGCTGTGGACAGTGCTGCAGATGGACAGACACCCTTCTCAAGGGAAGGGAACAGAGACATCTTCAGCACTCCTGGCTTGGTGTCTTGGATTCTGGCGAGTCAGGTCAGCACACCAAGGGTCACTGACTGTACTTTTCTTCTTGTAAAAAAATACCTCAGTCAAAGTCAATCCTTGACAAATCCTCACCTATGTAAATGCATTTTCAGGCTTTCAGGAACACTAAGAACACGTCCATGTGTCTTACTGTGTCCTTTTCTGGGATCTCTTTTATGGCCACAATGGGCTTTGCACATCTACAAGGCTTAATGAAGGAAGAGTTCAAAACTATTGGGAAAAATAATGAAGTGAGACCATTCCACTTGGCAGGGAATGGCAATCTTCAGTTTAGCAGTAGAGAAAAAGGGGTTAATTGATTCTATGAATATTGAATAGTGTCCTGTACAAGGCCAAAAGTCATTCCATCACCACGTCAACCCTGTTGTAAACTCTGCAAACATTGTAAAAGATGAATGACGAGCTTGACTTCTCTTCCTGGTTTACCAAGATCCTCAGTGTCATGAACTTCAGCGATTTGAGAAAGGTGGTTCTGTTGTCTTTGTAGCTGAACTAGGAAAGAAATTCATCTGGTTTCTCTCAACTGAAACAAGTAGCAAGGGAAAATATAAAACTGCTCAGAAATCATTTGTCATCAGGACACAAAGATCTGGGTAAGGTCAGAGCTAAGACTGAATATTATCCCTTAAATCCCCCAGAAGCTGTGGGTGGTTACACTGGTGTCACCAAGAGGCTCTGAGCATCTCGCTACTGCAAGTTCTGCAAACCTTTTTTCCACTGCAAATTGAAAGGTGCTGCTGTTACCAATCAGACTTCCAAAAACAGGGACATGGCTTGGCCACTGTTGAGATGGATTTAGTCTCCCAGAAAAGTTGTTTTCTCTGTCACCATCTGACACAGGTGGAGCTTGTGCCAATGTAGCAAGCGCAAATTACAGCCAATGTGATGCTGAATATCTTGTGCACAGACCTGTGTAGCTGTGTAATTGCTTGGCATGTCTCTGGCCCTTCTCTTGTCCCAAGTGATAGGTGTGTGAATGGGTTTATAAGAATAATAATTCCCGAACTTACAGCCAACTCTTTTCCTCTCTCCATTACCCTCCTGCAAAAGATTTCACAGCCATTTCTGTTGGTTGCAGAAGGCTGAGGAAGACGTGAATTTAATCAGAACTTTGGCTGTCACTTTGCTCCTAGCAGGGATTTCTTGGAGCTGTGTTTTCATGTTCAGAGCAATATAGTTTTCCTTGTATTTAAAATGATCCAAGAGTCGTGACCCATGACAATGAGATAAGAATAGCTTAAGATCTAGATCATCTGGAACCTAAACTGATCCATGGAAACAAATCCATGGACCAAAAATAAACAAAAAAAGAGGAAAAAAAAGTTAAAAATATTAAAATCACATCTGAACCAGGAAGAAGTGTCCTCCCAGCTTTCCGGGTTCACACAAAGAAATGTGTGAAATTGAAAGGGCAAACCATGGTACAAATTTTGCTCACCTGTTGTGGTACTGAGATCAGTGAACATGGAGGTTACAGAAATGAATCCTGGGATGCATTGCAGAGTATAGCAAGGAATATCAGGTATTCACACCTGAAGTTCAAGTGAGTGTCTACATAACTCAGGAACACAAAAGAAAGTTTAACTGTAAAATTTGAGAATGAGGATGTTCTCCTGATGCACCATATGTGCATCACTAGAGTATCAATCACTTTTCCTCTGCCTTCTTCAGGAAATAGATAATATTTTCCTTTCCCAGTCAGTGTTTTTACTGGGGATTTGTACCTCAGCATCTTCCCCAAATACTGGGAACCCCTCATAGCAGGAGGGGAGTGCTGTGCTCCCTTTGTGATTGCCCTGGGACAAGGCTCAACTCAAGGGAGATGCGAGCTCTGCAAGCCTAAACACTGCTCAGCGGGTTTGGGTTTGTGGGTTTGTGCCTGAGCTATGAACTTTACATCACTTAAGGGTAGATTGTCCCTGTGGTTTAGTACAAACAGCCAAGGGCTGAATTCATACCGTGTTCTCACAGGTGAAACTTCGCTGACTTGTGCCAAGCAATATATTCTGCATGTTCCCAGTTTGCACATTAAATCTAGGGGGTAGAAGTGGGCAAAAAGTAGGAAATCTCCTATTACTTAGGTAGGGTGAGAAATAACATTTGGTGGGTGGATACAGTTTCTTGAGGAAATGAGCTGTCTCTGCTTTGAAAGAACATTTCAATAGGAAGGAATAGTTTGAAGCATTAACTGAAGTAGAAAAATTCACTTCCTTCTTGATTCCAGAAAATATCAGTGATACTCCCCAGATGGGATGAGAAAATACTGAGTTGAAATCCTTTGCACACATAGGTTTTGACTTCACCAAAGAGAAGAATTTGCAGTGAATCATTTGTTCACAGAGATGGGAGAAAATAATTGAGGGTTTATTTCTGGGTGGAGAAAGTGCTTTGTAAACAACCAAGATGTGTGTTTTGAAAGATGAAGGTGACAATAAGAAGGGAGTTGTCACTATTGAGATATCATATAGTAATTTATAAACAATACTTTTATTGCAACTTGTTATGGTTTAGTATGTGAAAATATTCTCATTCTTGCATTTTGTGATGTTTCAGTGCACACAACCCCTACCCAGCACCACTAAATGCAGGGAGCATTCTTTATCTTGTATTTCTACAGCACTGATCCCAGCAGGCTTCTGGTCCATTCCTCAGGCTCCTAAATGCTCAGAATTTCAATAAGAGTTGCAAAAGTATTTCTTCTTCCTAAGGAAAGAATTGGAATTGTTGTATTTAAAGAACTAAGTCTGTATTTCTAGAAAGCAAGTGGAAATCACACTCTGCTTGTGGAGAACCCCATTGAACCCTGTAAGACTGTATCTAGTTAATTTTTGTCATAAAAGCAAAATACATTGTTGGTGTGTTAATGTTCCACATAGAAAGCCAAAAAAAATGAATGTGTGGGCACTAGAGAGGTTAGTTAGAAACCACTTCAATAAACACCTTCCTTGGGAATTTATGGTGAAAATGAAAGGAGGGCAAACTGGGGAGATCATGATTTTTTTTTATCACTGTTCTGGTTCATGTGAGTCTGATTCGTGCCTTTCACAGTGACTCTGGGGTACTCATTTAGTTGTTTGCTCCTCATTTTTCCCACATTTAAAACAGTAGAAGTAGCACACCATTGCTCTGTAAGGATCCTGGGAAGGTAAAACCACAGGTACCAGCAGCAGATAAATACAGTGGTGGGGCAGGTCACCTCTGGCTGGTGTGCACTGATGTCTGTCAGACCAAAAATGCAAGTGGGGTGGGGGACAAGCAGCATGTTTGTATAATTGAGTTAAACTGAGACTGTCGATAAATTATATAGATCCTGTGCAATGTCTTGGTGAAATCAGCTGAAATGTAGCTCAACAGTTGGAATAGAAAGTTGGGATTTCACATTTCCTTTGTATGAAGGCAGCTATGAAGGACTTAGAAACCAGGCAGACAAGACTGAAAAGATTGTTCTTTGTAATGGACTGTCCTAAAATCATGTTATCCTGTAACAGGATTACCCGCAGGAAGACAGAGAATTGATACCTTCATCCTATAAAATGATGGTCTTAAAATAATCTCCTCTTGTTAACCTGCTAGTCAGCTTTAGGGCAAAGAAGTGCCGACTCAGCTGCTTCACAAATTTCTGTAGGTTTATAGCAGGAAGCACAGGCAAGACCTGTGTGATGAGTCACAACACACCTTTGTCTTGCTGGACACTTTTGAGCTCTTTCTGTACAGATTTGTTCTCCTTTAAAGGCACGGGAGCCCAGCTCTGGCAGCGCTATGGAAGTGGCTGCGTCGCTCCAGCTATGCCGTGCCTGCAGTCTGTGCTCGGTGATTGATGGAGCCTCGAGATCCATCGTGACCTTGCTATTCCTATCAATGGGCATCCTGTCAGGAACCCCAGGGCTTCTGTCACACTGACACCCTCACAAGCCCATCACAAGTTTCATGTTGCAAGTGCTTTCCTTTGAAGCCGCAGCTCCTTTATTTAGCCTGCCCTGAGTACAGTTGTTTTGTCCACCTTTGGTGTTGCATCAGCAAATGAGTAGCTCTGTGCTCTCAGTTGTCACCACACCACAAAGCAGTGGAACAACAGGGCTTTGCCAATCAGCAAATCAGTATTTCTGATGTCTCTTATCTGTTGTTGTTTTACTTCTGACCTTGGTCATTACAAGTTTATCTATAAAATACTCCCAGCCTCTCTTAGGCACCGTGGTTTAGGGAAGCAGGAGATTCGCTCACAGAGTTTCTTGTGTGAACTCTGGACACAGGACAGCATGTCTTGATGCAGTAAGTGCAGAGCACTCCATGGCCTGGAGAGTTCAGGACAGAGCAGAGCAATGTGAGCTGCTATCCTAAGCATAGGCTGAGAATTAAGGCTTTAAGGTGGTTGTGCCACCAACAGCCATGAAAAGAAAGCAAAAATCAGGTGGAACAAATACTGACACAGAAACAAATTATTTCTGGCTGGGCTAGCTGGGGTCCTGATCTCCTACACAGACACCAGGCTTCCAAGGACACCTTGCCATAGACCCCAGAGTGCTTCCATCACATGCCCCCATCACTGTCCCAGTCTCACTGCTCTGCTCCATTGGCAGCAATCCAGGTGAACTTGTTCGTTCTTCCTTCTCTCCACTGATAAATGCAGAGAAGCATTTTATTTCACTTTTGAATGGGTTCAGCACAGGGAATGGTATCAATAAAACAATAAAGCTCCTACCAGATATGACATAACGATTCTTGGAGGTCACATCATTCCCTTCCTAGACAGCAGAGCTGTTCTGGGGCTGTCAGCCCATTAGTTTGATAGGATTGTCATGATAACCAGAAAAATGCAGCCAGGCTGAGCTCAGAGAAGAATTCTTTTCTCTTGCAAAAGCAAAGCTTTCAATTTCTATGTGCCCTGAGATGCAAGAGGAGGTGACTGAAACCAACGAGGTTCCTACAAATAGAAATCTTTATCATTGTAAATCAACTCAGTGAGCTGCAATCGACTTCTTTGTCTCTAGAGACATTTAATAAAGTACCCTGCAGCCTCTTTGTCATCCATTAGTCACCAGATATTGGACACTCCATTTTAAAAGCACCATTTCTTCTTTTAAATATATAGCCTATGAAAGATCTATATTTTACCTCTTTTTGGATGGACAGGTTAAAAGGATATTCTTACTTCCCACTCTGGATTGAAAGTGCTAAGAAAGTTCTGTCATATATGAAGAAAATGTAAGTGCATATTTAACAGGGTTTTGCTTACCTTTTTTTATTGATAGTAAGTTGTACACCTTCAGCCTGCTCTGGAGGCCAGAGCATCCTCCAGAAGAGTTGCTGAAATCCAGCCCGGCCAAGGTTTTAGGGAGAAATGGCATTATGGAAAATAGGGAGAACTGTTGTTATCCTTTGTATAGTATTTAACAAAATCTATAAACTAAAATACAGAACAAATTCATCAGCTGCTCAAGTTCACTAGTGTGCACATCTTGAGGAGTAAGGAGGTTTTATTCAGAGAATCTCAGAATGATTTGGGTCAGGAGACACCTTAAAGATCATCCCACTTCACCCCCTGCCATGGGCAGGGACACCTTCCACTGTCCCAGGTGGCTCCAAGCCCTGTCCAGCCTGGCTTTGGACACTTCCAGGGATGCACAGCCACAGATTCTCTGGGCAACCTGTGACAGGGCCGCCCCACCCTGAGAGTAAATAATTTCTCCCTTTTCCCCCTGTATTTCTTCCTCCTGCTTTTAGCTGATTTGTCACAAACCTTTGATTCTGCCTGTGCTGCAAGTCCTGATTGTGACCGACTTCAATCCTCAAGGGCAGGAATTGCTGGAGGTTGAACTTGCCACTAATCTGAGCTTTGGCACAAAATAAAACACAAACCAGATCTTCATGGAAACAGAGCAAATCTTGACATTCCAAACCTTAGAATGTCCAAAAATGTAATACAACAAGTACAAAGGGCATATCTTTAGTT
This sequence comes from Bombycilla garrulus, assembly GCA_013400315.1. Lineage (NCBI taxonomy): Eukaryota > Metazoa > Chordata > Aves > Passeriformes > Bombycillidae > Bombycilla > Bombycilla garrulus. The sequence goes on from VXBU01011669.1 coordinate 269,987, forward strand.
TCTTCTGTTTAATCTCCTGATTTTCTAGTCACTGTCATGATGTTTTTGAGGTCTAGAGCACAATTTTGACATTGATGATGGCACTGTTCTCACCCCAGGGTGCTGCCCAAATGGACACTCTATTGTAGGACATCTTGTACCTCTGTGTAACTGGACCCCAGCTCCCTGGGAAATTTTCCATTTTTAGCTGTTCCCTCGGCAGGCTGATGACAGCAGCATTTTCCTTCTGGACCAACGTCTTTCCAAATCCTTACTCTGCATCCCAGAGTGAGACCTCAAAGCTCTGCTTCCACGGCAAGGCAGGTGAAGACCTTGCTGACACTTTGCAATCAGTGAAATGTGGGTTTGGCTGCAGTTACTAATTTTGTAAAACAATGAACAGAGAAAGGACTCAGGTAAATGGCTGAGCAGTGAGGAATGCTGCAGTTGATACCTGCACTTTTCAGTAAATCGCTTAATATTCACCATGACAGAGTTTAATTCCTCTGGAGTGCTCTATTGCATGTCTTTTATTGGCTTTTTGAGTTCAGATTCTGTGACTGGTATATCAATTTTATTTTTTTATTATATTTCCTCCTTTTATATTTTGCAATTACATTAACTGAGCCTTTCCCAATCAATAATCGCTGCAAACAATTTGCCTTTCACTGCACATACAAAATCTGTAAAAATAGTCTTCACGTCTTTATAGTTTCCTTACTGGTCTTAAATTTATTATACCTTATTAGCATAGGAAAAGGGGCCAGTAAATGACCTGCTGCGGTGGCAGGTGAGTAACAGACCCAGCATCCACTTCTTGTAAAAAAAGTACTCTAGAATGGAACAAAAAAAAACCCCAAATGAACATTTTTTTTCTCAAGAAATTTGTAGCAGGGCTATAATTACCAGCACAAATTCTTTCTGGTAGCTTTTAAATCCTTGCAAGCTCTGTTTAAATTCATGAGCATGATGCTGGTTCCTCAGCCTCTTTAAGTGGTGGATGAGGTTAAAAGGATTATCATAATGGTCCTTTCTGGCCTTGAAAACCAGAGGCAGTGCTGGAAGGGTTTGACTGGAACATGCAGAGTGTGGTAACCTCTGTCCTGCTGCTCCCTCCCCTCTGCTCCTCTCTTTAGTCAAATCCCAGGGCAGGGATAGTGGAGGATCTCAGCGGTGCTTCCCTCCTCCAGGAAACAGCTGGGAAGAGCCAGAGCCCTGGGCACAGGTGCCTGGGAATGGCCACAAAACCCTGCAGCAGCAGCAGCAGCAGCAGCAGCACCCCGTGATGCCAGGGAAGCAGGAGCTCCACAGGGAGCTGGGATGAAGGCCCCCAACACTCGGGGCAGCCAGCACTGTGGATCCTGCCCCGTGGGCTGTGCAGGGACAGGGCAAGCCAAGGAATGCTCGGCTTCTACTCCCTGGGGGAAAGAAAGATTGTTCATATTATTTTCTCTAGACTTCAGGCTAAATCTTACTCATTTTATTTACAGAAGCTGTTTCAAGCCATTGACTAGAGCAACACTACTCATATGGGTAAAGGAAAGAAGAATTTGGCCTTGTGACAACTTTAAAGTCCTAGGATTTATGTTCCTTGCATCCCTCAGATATATTTGCAAATGTTGACGCATACTCCTAGATTTTCACTCATAAAAATGCTGCTTGTGTTTTGGAGTTTCTTAGAAAAATATTTTTAAATCACTTTCCACCCTTAAGGGCCATTTGAAATTCACACTCCCAAGGCTGTAAAACAACACTCCAGGTTTGATTTTAACAGGGAAAAGGCAGGAAGCTGGGTTTTAGTACACTGCTCTCAGAACAGTAGGTGATTCTGAAGACAGCTTTGGTGTCAGCCCTGAATATCCCATCTTGCGCTGGTCCAAGCAAGACAACATATTTCATTTTTTGCTTTGGCTTTCCAACACTTAATTTTATTGGCTGGGGAAAAAAAAATGGACATAAACTTTTAATGGGAGTGTATGAGAACTGACACATCAGGAGTAATTACAAATATGAGCTGTGTAACGTAAATCTACAGGCACTCTTTACAAACCAGAGGCTTTGGCTCCATGCATTTTAATGGCTTCAAACATTCTTGTCTTTCAGTAAAAAACAAAACATTCTTGTCTGTCAGTATAAAACCAAACACTTTGTCTTCAGTGTGATCTGTACCTAGGAAATATTTTTACCGTGACTCTTGGAGTAGGGATTGAACCCAGCCTCTTCCTCTCTGAAAGCACAAACTTCAGTTTGAATTTTGTAGCTGCTGCCATGTCCCGTGGGGGTTCCCACTCCAAGGTGAGTGCTCTGTCACCCAGGGCTCTGGCAGGAGCACAGCTCTGCTGCTCCAGCGTGGGTCACCCTGGGAAGGAGGAGATCAGTCCACAGAATCAAGGAACCATAAAATGGTTTGGATTAGGAGGGACCTTAAATCTCATCTCATTCCAATCCCCTTCCACTATCCCAGGCTGCTCCAAGCCTGTCCAACCTGGCCTTGGACACTTCCAGGGATGGAGCAGCCTCAGCTTCTCTGGGCAACCTGTGCCAGGGCCTCACCACCCTCACAGGGAAGCATTTTCTCCTGCAATTGAATCTAAACCTACTCTCTTTTAGGGGGAAGCCATTCCCCTTTGTCCTCAGGCCCTTGTAAATAGTCTGTCTCCAGCTCTATTGCCACCTCCTCCAGGTACTGGAAAGCCACAATTAGGTGATCCCAAAGCCTTCCCTTCTCTGGGCTGAACAATATGAAGCTTGTGGAGCCCAACAAGCTGAGTGCAGGTTTGTGAGTGAAGGGTTGAGTGAGGCAGCACTGCTTTGGGTCACAAGTCCAAAGCCCCCCACCCTTTCCAAGGGGCACACTAATACCCAGATGGATTTGGTTGCTTCCGTTTACTTTTCCTGGTACTTAAGCTGACTTCTGTTGTTATAAGTGGTACTAATTAGGATCACCGTGATTGCAATGAAACCTGATTCTGTGTGAGAGCCACGCCATATGTTCCCAGGGGATTAGGTGTGGGTGCTGCCACAGCTCCTGGGACCGCAGCGCCGTGTCCTGCTCTTCAGGAGCTGCACTGGGATCTCAGGCCCCCCTGACTCTGCGCCTCAAACCAGGCAGGGGGGACCCTCATGGTTTTCCCCACGAGCACCAGGGAAGTGGATAAACTGGATTAAGGTCAGGCTTCTCTCTCCCTTGTGACAGCTGGGGTGTTGCAAGGACGTGCATTAGACATGCTGGTGCCAGAGCTGCTGGGTAGGAGACCAGGGCAGGGCTTGAGCTGGGCTGGATGGGGCAGGAGGGAGAGGAGCGTCCATTGCCCCGACCACCAGCGACCCTGAGTCATTCAGCATGGGCTGAAGGCTTGGCTTCTCCCTGAGAGGACAGCAGCTGGGAAACAAGGAATTAACAAACCCCTGCTCCACATGCTGCCATGCCCCACAGCTCCCTCTGCCACCCTTGGAGCCTCTGTGAAGCCGTGATGCTTTCAACATGTATGTGTCATGAAGGACTCAACCGATAGCTCCTGGCACCTGTTATAACACACACTGTTGCCATTTTTCAAGGTGAACATTCTCTGGCATTTTGCATATGCCTCCCAAGTGGTATCCCAGTCTTTTCATTCAAGGAGAGTCTTTCCATTCATTGTACTTTGTCCTGTAAAACTGCAATTAAGGGAGGCAAAATGCTGAATGTCATATTGTGCAGCTTCTGTTTTAGCCACAGCTGACAACAGGACTGGGAGAAGGGAATTGGATCCTGATTTCCTATAGGATGGAGCAGCATTGCTGTAGCCCTTCTGAGCTCAGGGATGTAATTACAAAATGGGTCTATAAACAAAAATTCACCATTATGGAGCAAATAAAACCAAAGGGTAGTTAATCCAGGGATATATCACACATCAAATTAAATCTCACTTTGCCTGCAGTAATAACAGAAATAATTCATTAAGATAAACCTCTAGATTATGCACAGCATCTGGAGATAGAATTAAGACCTTAGCTGTGAGTGCCTGTGCACGCACACTCCCTTCCTCCCCCCTCCAAAAAATGATGCCAGCATAAAAGGCAGTTTAGAGTTCACTGTTGAGCTTTTCCCATCCATTTCTTTCCGGCACTTACAGAGAAAACAAATGTGATTTCAAAGGAGAGCTGTCTCTGGAAGGGTAAAAAATTCCCACATCCTTTACCCTGCGAAGGAATGTAACATGATGTAGGGGCCCCTGTGTGAGTCAGGAGTGCTCAGAAAAATGTTGACGTGCAGCCTTGGAACTTGATCTAACTTCTTATGGAGGCACTGTGAGGTTTTCCATGTATTTCAACAGAAGTTGAAGGAGGCCCTTCCGTCCTTTCTGCTTCACCTGTTTGGTGGAAATAATGCTGCTGTTGAAACTGTTCGTGGGCTGTGTGAAATGCTGGGTGTGCTAATAGAGCTAGAACTGACTCTTCATCCGCATTCAGTCTGAAGGTATCCCAGAATTATACCAAACTGCCGTTCCTGATCCTATCACGGACCAAGGAAGAGCAGTGTGTTTATCTGCAGCTCACATTGAGCAATTTTCAGTGAAATCTGTCATTTGAAAGCATTTTCCTCCGATAATCCTGAATAAAACTGGACAAATTGATTTGAGGTAAATAACATCAGATCACAAAGCTTAAAAAAACCTCGAGCCAAAATGGATATAAAACTCCTTTACCATTTTTGTGAGCTCTTTGGGACAGAAATTCTCTCTTCCACATCTGTTTTCATAATTCTGGTGCAAGCCCACTCCTAGTACTCTGCACCAGCTCTTGCAGCTGTCAGGAATGTGCCCCTGGAAGCTCTCAAATACTTTGACTCTCCATTGGATGTTATTGCTACTCCTGTTCTTTTTCCAGACCTTGCAGAAAAAAACTCCTTAGGACATGCCCAGGCCACTGTAACAGAGCATGCTAAAGAATATGCTTGACAAATCTCTGCCAGGAACAAGACAGCTTTTGGACAGAGGCTCTCACAGGGGATTTCTCCAGGTCCAGTCCAGCCCTGTTTTCATGAACCCATCAGAAAACCGTATGTTAAAAATTCTTACTGGCAGGAATTATAATGGTATAATTGGTAGAGTGGAGATAAATCAGGCCTCATCCATTCCTGAAGGCACTCTGTTACACTCAGACAGTTCATTTTCTTCTGGACCTTTCTAGAAATGCCCTGACACCTTGTTTCCCAGCCGTGCCCTGCAACAGCTGTTACAGCAAATGGATTTTTCTATGGCTCATAGTGAGTAATGGGGGGCTATCAATTAGTGCATGCTTGGGAGCTCCCAAGGAATAGCAGCCATCATCTAATTACATTTCTAATTAAGGTTACAGGAAGACTAAGACCAGCAAAGAATAAATGTGCGGACTTGCAGCAAAATATGTATTTGGAGAATACCATCAAGGCTGCCCAAAGTGTGTTAGAGAGCACAAGACAAATGGAGGCGGTCTGAAGGGCTCAATGAAAGATGAGCGTGCACAAAAGAACTGACAGCAAAGCCCTGGGAAAGGACAGCAACACGCTGGAGATGCAGGCAGGAATCCAAAACTGAGAAAAGGCCAAGCAATGGGTGCCTGAGAGAGCAGATCAAGAAGACAGGATCAGAGGAGTGGGAAAGCCACAACAAAAGTCAAGGCTGGGAACTGCTGGGTTGCACGATCTGCTGCAGCGGGGCTTTCAAATCTCACTCAATGGGAATAGGGACTAGCTACTGACTCAAAAGCAAGGCACTATGGAATGGGCTTAAAATATTTTTTTTTCCTCTCCAGAAGGGAGTCCTCTACAAAATCTGGTGACAAATGTCATAGGATTCCAGTTTCCAGAGGAAAAAGAAACTTGGTGCAGTCCACTGCTCTGGAAGGTTCTACCAGTAACCACTGCCAGGCTGGATGCTAACAGCAGTCTTCATGTTAACTCAGAAGTAAAATCCAATCTTTACAATAAGGCTGGAGCTTGTAGTTTAAACAGAGAAACTCTTACAGAAGTAGAGTTCAGACTTTGGTTCTAGGCACGACCCTGCTGGCTCCCAGGTGTGGAACATGAACTGCCAGCCAGCACTCGACATCCAGACTTGCAGAGTCTGATCCAAGCTGACACGCATCATATCACTTGAGCTTGGAAAACAAGTGAGAAACTGCTCCACAGGCTTCTCACCCAGACCCCTGTTAGGTTTTTACTGCATCTAGGACAGAAAAAAAATCTACATAACCAGATTTTTTCAGTGTTATTTTTGTTTCCCCTTCAGTTTGTGAGCAAATTCATCAAGTGGGAAAAGCAATTAAAAAAGGCAGGGCCTTGCGTGACACATGGGCTTGACTCATTCTGAGTGTCAGCAAGAGGCAGGAGATACGAGTGAACAGGGACAGAGGAAATCTCCAAATATTTGGAAAAGGAGGAAGGTGTGTTAGTTGTGTCACTGGGAAGGTAAAATGGGGAAAGTTCATCTGCTTTTCTGCTTCCCGGTTGGAAAGGGCCAGGCTTTGCAGCACGGCTTTGTCTTCCATGTTCTCCAGCAGGTTCATTTACGCTTTTGTACCCTGCCCATGGAGCATGTCCCATTCTGGTGGAAGATACCCTGCCCCTTCAGGGGGGTTGGAACTGGATAACATTTAAGGCCACTTCCAACCCAAACGAGCCAATGACTCTATGACCACGACTGGGCAGCAGGCCCACAGGAATGGAGCAGCAACATCTACGTGCAGGTTTCTCACCCAAACCCAGAATCAGAAACTTTAGTGGTTTGCCTCTTTCCCCACAGAGACCTCATAGAATTTGAGATACCCCTGCATCCCAGCCCTAGACTGAATTTAAGAAAATTTTGACCATTGACTTCTGCAAACTAATACTCCTTCCTCCTTTTATTTTTTTTCTTTTTTTCACCCCCACTTTCCTGTGTGTGATGATGTACTCAAATACCAGATTACTCCTCAAAAATTCCTCATTTGTTTATTTGTCCATTCCTATAACCCACTTGTGTCTCTCAGGTTGTTCTGACCATACCTTTCCATGTGATCTTTCCCTCTGTGGCAATGCCAGGGCCAGGGTAGGGATATTTCAGCCCCTTGCCCTCTGCAAGGTAACTGAGCTCCCACACTGAGCACTGACACTTGGAGTTTTGAAACTATCACTTGCTTAATAACTCTACATCCGTCATTCTTGGATGAAATCCATGGCAAACAGAATGTGAGAAAGTGAAAACTAATGAGCGTCTTCAAGAAAGGATAGGGAGCTTCTGTTATTTCATTTAGTCCTAAGAGTTTAACTTCTGCCACCTCCATCACATTTCCAAATGGTAACTAAAGGTTGTTACTTTTTCAAGTTGTGCTGTGTAGCACATTTCATCAATTAAAATGCACCCTCAATGTAAAATCACAACAGGGCCAGCCTGGCATGAAGGATGCTATCATGTCATGTTTTTTTTCTGCTTTTAAAGGATACTTTTGTCTCAAATTGCTGAGATCTTTATAGAGCAGATTTAAATTAAAGAAAACACAGATTTAAATATAACCATGGAAAGAATACAACATGCCTTCATCTTGGAGTACTATGCAATTTACACTCTGTGTGAAGCAAACTCTGCTTTGTGTGCTCTCATTTCATGCTGTTTCTAATGGTGATTATTAACTGGCTTTGTACAGAGAGGACATAAATATCTCCTTTATTATGTGGGGCGTTATGCAATGACCCCATGTGGGTCTGAAGCTTCCATAGCAGTGTTATCAGATTGCACTTTCCAGGCAATCTGGAGGAGGAGGTTTGAATGAAAGGCTCAGCATTGCACAGCAGTTAGAGGAGGAGGGTGAGGATTGGAGCACCCAGGGTCTGCTCCCAGACCTGCGCTGGCTCCTGCAGCACCTCTGGTACAGCCCCTGCTCCACCGCCCAAGGTACTTGCTGCTTCCCACCCTCTTCCACATACCTGGGATTAATGATGTTTGAGGGAGGATGTTTTGGGCGGTGCATTGATGTTTTCACCCATTGTCTGGTGTTCTGGCTGCATCTGCACAGCTGCTCTTCCAGTTCTGCACTGCTACACCTGAGGCTGCTCAGCAGACCTGAACCACCCTCTGTCCTCTGTCTTCAATGTTTCTGTTTCACCTCCTGGGTTTGTCTTCCTGAGAGCTGAAGAAGGATAGAACTGGTGAAGAGTGAAAGCAGAAAAATGCAGTTTGATGTGTGAGCTCCTGAAGTTTCGAAAATTTCAGTCAGGTGACAAGAATTCATATTGCAAGGGTTCCAGCTTAGCCATTTTTACCAGCGGACTGAAATGAAAACCAGAGTCCTTTCCCTGTTACAAAACAGCAACTGGTCTCTTTTCTGGTCCTTGTTAATTAGACAATGCCTAAAAATCCCAAATTGAACAGAAATTAGGTCAAGCACCTTTCTCTGTGCACAACCAGCATTCTATGCTTTCCCTTTCATTTGCTCAGGCTGAGCTTTGTGCGTTTTTGCTGCAGTTGATATCAGGTAGCAATCTCCTATAAAAGTCTGTACCTAATGAAAATGATAAACATCCCCTGGCAGAGAAGGCAGGTGTGCTACTGGGTCCTCAAATTAGACGAGTTTGAGTCAGGCATCAGAACAAGGAGACATTTAGGCAACTTCTATCTCTTCCCAAGGGTACATCTTCAGTCAAGTCCTCCTGTGGCGCTGGCTCAGCTGTCTGATCCCTAAGTGACATTAGGACCAAGGGCACTGATGGAAAGGATTTGTCCCACTACCCAAAGTGCATCTTCCTTGTGCTGGAGCAGAAATGCAAAGCTGAAATGATCTTCAAACCCCACAACGTTCACAGTTCTGAGTTATCTTAGCAGTGTGCTGAAACCAAACTGAGTAATGATCTGTGGTTTTGTTTAAAGTTACCATTTAATTTGTTTTCTTTTGCATCAGAAAAAACTATACATTGAAGATTTCAGCTGCAGTGATCAATAGGAGAGGTGGGTCAGCCAGGTAAATAAATGCAAGCCTTGCTGATTTACATGGTAATTGTCATAGAGCTGATCTGAGCCAGCTTATGCTAGCAAAGAATATAGCCTTTCATTTCTATTTTAGTAAAGTTCAGGAAAGTTTCAGGTAGTAATTTTTGTGCTGAGTTGCACCCTCTCTTTGAGTGAAGACTGATCCTCCACAGAAGCCTGAAGCTGTTCCAAAGCTGATTTACACAAAAAGTGCATTGATTTTGCTGGAGGAACAATTTTGCACGACCTCAAAGTCCCTGAATTTCCCAAGTGTGGATGGTACGAGTAAATACAGAACTCGATCTCCTCTGAGTCTATCAGCAATGCCTGGAATCATTTGTATTCACAACAGTCTTCCAGGCTGAATGCAGGACCAGGATTTAGGTCTGATGGAACGAGGTAGGGACAAAAGTAGGTCAGGCTTGGAATCCTGCTTTACCAGGCTGCACGCTTCAGGACAAGTGCAGATCCCCAGTGTCTGCAGGGCCACTGATGATTCCCATCTGAATCACTGCTTTAGATTCCATCAGCAAAATGATGCACTGGCTCTATTTTCACAAGTCTGCTCAAGTGCTTATGAAATAGATTTTTGGTTTTATCTGTGAGCCCTTCTTACTGCAAATACTGTGCGCTCAGAAAGAGAAAGAGCAATTTTTTCTATTGATGGAGCGAGAGAACAGCCATTCATTTACAGAGTATCTGTGTGTTCTGTACAATTCAAATGCTGCCTATTCAGCCAGTCAGATATCTTTGTTCTATGTCCAAGTAGGCATTTATTCATCACTACATCGCCCTGCCATTCAAAGGCTCAGATGTTTAAAGATATATATAGGCGAGATTTGGCTGGCACTGGCATCCCTGAACGGCTTGGACAGCCAAGCCCATCGGACGCCTAAGTCCTCTTGCTAAAGGCAAACAGAAACCCAGGCTCTCGGGGCTGACTTCAGGCACCTACATCACTGGGACTGTGTCTCTGAGATGTTTAAAGGGTCTGTTTTCCAACACTGTAATAAGCACAAGAAGCATGGACAGATGTGTGCATATCATGGGATGGGCATATCCAGTGACCTGTCCTGCATGCTGAAATTCACCGGTATAAAACCAGAATACTTAATCCTCACACAGAAGTTGACTGAGAAGCCACAGCTGGTGCACTGCAGTTGATGCTTATTAAACACATAATCATTTCAGTCTTACCTGGTGCTTCCCCATCTGTCTGCATCTTCTCTGTATCTCATCTTCCACTCAGACAGGAGCTCCTTGGGATGGGGAATTCAGTCTTTTCACTGAGTTTATACAGACCCGAGTACCACACAGCTCCAAACCTGCACTTGTGCTGAGACTATGGCACTCACTAAGGAAACTTCCTGTATTGTAGAAGGGGATTATTTTCAACACCTCAGTATGATGGGTTACTTGGAGAGTTACTGGGAAGTCAGGTATTCAGGACCAGAGCTTTTGATCTCCCAGTCTGACCTCCTGTGTACCATGGATTGTAGACATTCATCATTTTATCCCCAATGGGAGTAGAGTGATGTATGTTTGACTGGAGGTTAACTCCTGGAAAGGCATCCAGCCTTGTTGGGATGAGATCAAAAGGAAAAAAAATTAGGTGTTCTTGTCTCTGCAATAGTTTATCCCAGTGATCCACTGTTACCACAGCTGAAATTCTTGTGCCTGTTCCCAGTTGTGGTGAATCCTTATGGATGTGTTTGCCTCAGCTGGACAGTTGTATCTTAGAGAGCTGAATAATAAGAGTAACTGTAATGAATAAGCACCTCGTAACTATTTACATGACATTTGCATCCATTGAGGCAGCGTTCCAAGTGTCACAGGTGTTGATATCAAATTGAGAGTGGCTCAGGCTCTCTTGGCAATAATAAAAAAGCTGCCAGTCTTCTTCCTTCACCAACATCTACCGTCACCTCTAAAAAACCAGAAGTGTCCTTTGCTTTCACTTTGGTTTCCAGACAAACAGAGCAGATCTCACCCTTACCTAGCTCTGCAAGTGGTGTGACACCTCTGCAGGAATAGCTATGTATCCCATAGTGCGACTTCCCATTTGAATTTGGGATTAAGTTGTCTCTTATTGTTTCCTGAGTTTGTTCAGCACTCCAGAGGAGCTCCCTTCTCATGGAGCACCTTTAGAGATCACAGTGCCAGCTGAGCAGGGTAGCACCGAGGTCCCCTGTCCTTCCAGTCCCTTCTTCCCTCCTCGAAGGTGGCTTTGCCCGTGGAAGGTGCAGGAGCACGGACACGCACGGCACCGCGCTCCATCTCCAACTCCTTGTTGTGCGTGTGTGGCTTTTTGGAACCAGCTCAACATATGTGAAAGAGAGTTTAACCAGAAAAGGAAATATAAGCAAAGTGGTTGCATCCTTTTGCAATCAAGTATTTTCAAGGCTGGCCGTCATGTGCTTAATGAGCAGACTTTTTCCAGTTACCAATGAATAGTTTTATTTTACGTAATTGCAACCATTTCAGCATGGCAATTAAGGCAGAATGTTACCTTTGGGATGGGATCAATTAAAGGTTTGAAAATTGAATTTGGGATCGTGATTAGTCTCTTCTACATTGCTTTAGTGTTCTAAAATACATAATTGTATCATTCAACCCTTTTTCATACATATAGTAAATATAACCTTTCAGGGTTTCTCTTTAAGCAGAAACAGATTTTTAGAGGCCTACTGGTAACTAAAACCATAGCAAAATATGGGAAAAGGGCTTCCCCTATTTGATTAGAGGAGATTTTAAACTTATCATACATGAAAATGTTGAATTTAGTATAATTGGTTGTTGGATTTCTTCAGAATTGAAATCATTATGCCCTGGCCACATTCCAGGACATCTTTATTTTATTCTCTCTCTTTTTTTTTCTTTTTCTTTTTTTTTCCTAAGTTACAATTCAAACCAATGTGGAACACGCCATAACGTTGTAGTTGGTCATGTAATGTCACCAAACCTGACTTCAAAATACAGACAAAGGACTTCATGTACCCCAGTGCTCCACCGGTGGAAAATTGATAGCAGCACAAGATATGTTATTACAGGCTTTTTGTTCTACCTCCAAATTTGTGCTGACTAAAGTGCTCTTGTGCCCGCATGGGGGGAAAAAAATCTGTCTAGAAGAGCCTGGAAGCTTAAAACAAATGCGGCACGGAGGGCATAGATTCTTAAGCAGGACTGTGTGAATTTAGCTAGAGCTCACTAAATAACACCCCAAGTGCTTTATTTTTGTCAATTACTATTTCCTGAAAGGACATGAATCAGAGGGAAAATGATCAAGCAGCAAAGAATAAAATTCTCCCCAAGACCAAACAAAAGTAAAATGAAATAGAAGAATTAAGCAGTGTTTCCTAACTCTTGTCAGTCCAGAGTGGAGTTATTGCCAGGTTTGTACACACCACAATCTATTCAGGCATTACTGAGAGATAGGAGCCAGAGATGCACTTTGAATGCCAATTAAGTGTGCACTTTCTTCCAAAGCAGCTTGAAAAAGTCAGCGTGACCACGGATATACGCCCCCTTCCTCCACCCTCCTTCTGAACATAAATAAATCAGCCAAATAGCACCAGCGCCGCTGCCCCCACACCCAAACTGGAGAGAAAAGGCCAAAATAAACATTGTTAATCGTGAACATTTCACCTCATCCTCTGTGGTGATGTTGGTGGGGTGTCTCAGGGACCAGACAGTGAATAGCAAAAGGCTTTTGCCACTGCAGGTGTTTCGGGTGGCTTTGCAGATCCCTGGACAGTGGAGTTGCCGTTGGAGAGCCACAAGGGCCATAATCCTTCCTTTACTACAAACAGTGCCTTTTGGGAATTTGGAGAATGAAACTGGGGGCCGTTTCTGTTCCCATATCAAGGCACCACAGGCAGGCTGCCCTGAGGAACTGGCCCTTCCTTGCAAGACCAGGTGCAGGATTGTGACACCTCCACCTTGCCTGCTCTGCTCCATGGAGCATTTTCTCCTCTTCCTGGCTCTCTCTGATGTCACACATTCCTTTTCCTTCAAATTAAATGTGTTCCCTCTCCATTCATTTCCCTCTAGCCCAGGGCAGAATGCACTCTGTGTCCCTGTGCAGCACACAACCCCAGCACTGCCTGAACAAGCAAATCCCTTTTTTCCTTAAACACAAGGCTGGGATCTCCCTCTGACCTGCCAGGGTTTGGCTTTGAATTTTCATGTGAATCACAAGGTGCAAGGTTAGCTGGTTCCAGACAAGGGCACTTCCATGCACAGCAGCGACAGTGGGAATGAGTAACCTCCTATACATCCACAGCTCCTGCTCCTATTTATCTCTAGTTTTATTGAAGAATTCTTCTCCTCCACACAGATAAATCGAGCTGACACCCTGAGAGGTGACTAAATAGCAGTTACAAAACAAATGGACCAATAGCCTATTTAGCCTAGTCAGTGTGATCAGAATGTATCCTTCAAAATAAAACACCAGTGGATGGGGTATGGGAGTCCTCCAGATGGCCGAGTGGATAGCTTTCTAGGGTCAGCATGAATATTTAAACAGTATTTTCTACAGTGCAAGCATTAAAGGCACAAAGTTAGAGTTGCTCGTGGTATCCATGGAGCCCAGACTGTGAGCAAGGATACCTCTTTACCAAAGAAAAAGGCAGAACAGCCAGGCTTTTTGATTACTGAATATACAGGAAATACATTTCTTTATTTATGTGTTTTAATCATGCGGGTTTTTCAGTGATGGGGTTTCTTCATGCTGGCTTTGTGCTGGCTGACAACAGCACCAGAGACTCACCACGTTTGGAATCAGTGTGGGGAGACATCAGTGGTAGCAAAGTGTTAAAACCGGATTACAGATGGTTACAGTGGTTTCAAGGAACAGCAGTTCCTTCTGGAGAAGCTGGGCCAGGCTGTGCTGGAGCTTTTGCAGACTCCTCAGTTGAATTTAGCTTTCCCTGCTTAGCAGAGACACACAGAACCCAGGGGCGTCACCTTGTGCAAAACAAGGCATTTCCCAGGCTGCTTTGTACCATGCCAAGCACTCACTCTTCTTTCCCAGAAAGATGCATGTGCAGGGGTGGCACTGAAGTTGGGAGCCCATATCTATTTCTGGACTTTTTACTCTGCTTTCCCAAACAAGAAGTGTTTTTCACTAACAAGCTCCATTTCTTTCCTGCCAAGATGCCACTCCTGTATCCCCTAGAATCGTGACCCTGTACCCCACTTTCAACAACCCTTTCACCAGCAAGCAATGCTTGCTGTCACCCAAAGAACCCCCTTCTAAAAATGATCCTGCTTCCATTAATGCCTCTCTTTAAAGAAAAATGCAAAGAGAGCTGAGTTGATGCTACCATGAATCAAATAACCACACCACCATCCTAAAATTATATTGCCATGGTTTGCAGCCTGTGGGATGAAATCACCCAAGGGTTCACAGACTACTCCTAAAAAGTCCATGAAAAGCCACTAGTCAAACAAACCTACTCTCCATGGCCTTAAATCCCATGTGCATGGATCCTCACCTCCAGTGGAGGTTAGCAAAGTGAGGAAGGACTGAAATCCATTTTCCAGCTCTGTGCAAGGTCTGAATTCATGCAGAATTATTACATAAATACACAGCATCATTCTAAAGGCCTTCAAAACAGGTCTGGGTGTGCTGGTGTTCACTTATATTTTGAAATGGGATTATGGCCATGTCTCAGCCTTATTCTGAGATATTCCCAGTCCAGGTCAGAATTTTGGAAGTGTAAGTTATGATCAGAGTGTAAGCTATCATCAAAGCTCATTGCTCTGTATCACCTTGTTGATGTTAGTCTTGAAGCCAAACGTTTTGAACAATGTGATTACAAATTTCTTAAAAAGTAGGTGAGTAGACTGAGATAAAGGAGCTGTGAGACAGGTTTTCTCAGAACATAGCACTATTTACAAAGAAATAAGAAAAAATATTATCTAGCAATGATCACTACAATCTACATGTTGTTTCTTTGATCTTTCAAATAACACTTTGCTAAACAGACCTCTTGTGATTTCTTTTTTTTTTCCATCTGTTTTGCTGAGACTAAGCCTCACAATGAGTACAGTAGCCAGAGTGTTTTCTACTGTGAGGTTTATTCCAGATCTTAGTACCCAGTGTTACTGCAAGGCAACCAGGGAAGAAATCTTTCTTGCCTCCTTACTTCCTTTCCTACCTTCTTTCTCCTCGTAAGTGTAGCAAAGACATGACAAATACTGTGAATTTAAAGTGATTTTTTTAGGCCTGTCTCAGAAAGCTGCTTTTAAAAAAGTCAAGCCTGCTGTACAAGCACACCTGGTGTATAGCTGTCCGTGTACCTGTCCTCTCAGACGCTGGCACGTGGTGATACTCTCTGGTACACGGCTGTCTCGTGGCTCCAGGACGCAGTGATGAGGGAGGGCATTGCCCAGGTTCAGCCTGGGTCGTGCCAGCTCAGCCCAGGCACCAGGGAGGGAGGGGGCACAGACCCCCTGCTCAAACACCACACATTAAGTAAAAACCTTCTTCCTCCTCCTTAGACCCTGCTCCTACTTATTTCAAATCTGTCCCTTGCAAAGGAGAAAGGAAGCCAGCAGGATTTGCTTTCAAAGCTTCATCCTTTCCCTGATTCCACACTGCCCAGCTGCAGTCCTGGGACATTTCCTTTGGCTGGGGGCTAGGCAAGCAGTTTTCTCCTCAACCAACAGACATCCCTTGGCTTCCTGAGCCAGCCTTGGGTGCTACTCTGTGATTGGGACCATCTCTCTCGTTCCAGACACCAGTGAGCTACATCTGGGTTAGATTTAAATCTTCCTCTTGGCCAAAATCTTTCCTGGCTTTGTTATTTGAAATAACTGTTTCCATCCCAGACTCCTGCCCATCTTCCCCTTCTGTCCGTGACAGAAAATAAAAACAGAAACAGCACTAAAACACAATCTCTAAAAGTTGTCAGAGGGAGAATTAACACATTTTAGTTGGTAAATATGATTACTTGTGGGAACTGTGCCTTTGAAACTGAATCAGCAGGAGGAAGGGGCTGAGCTGGTGCTCAGCTGATGAATACCTAAGTCAGGTTGTCAGTGATCCCCTTTGCAATCTGTGGCAAAAAACCAGACCCATAAAGAAAACTAAATTGCATTCAGGATGGGCATATTCCTCTCCACTGGCTGGTAAAGGATATTACTATGATCAAAATCCTTGGGTAGATGTCTTGTTTAAGCATCTACTCTTAGGCAGGATGAATGAACCCAAGCCAGAGGCCTTGCAGTGCACACTACCAGGCCGGACACAGGGATGAAACAGGCTGGAGTTACCCACTGAAACCTGATTTCCAAAGCAGCTGTACTGCAGGCTTTGTTTTCTCACATGGGGTGGTATCACCAGTCACAGATCAATACTGCTGCTAAACAAAGCCGTGTTGAATTTCTGAGGCAGCGCCGTGTCTGGCGTAGCTTCCTTGCAGCTCACAACACCAGAGCCAGAAGTGTGGTGGCAAGTCCTCTGTTCCAAGCAGGAAAAATGGGGAGGTGATGAAATGAGGATCTGCCCAAGGCTCTGGAAAACTGGAGACAGATGATGGTTCACTGTATTAGTCAGGCACTTGCTGACAAGCAAGAGCCAGCAGTGATGGATCCCAGCGGCAGGGACATTTGCTTCCCTAGAGATTGCAGGAGTAGCTGGCTGGAATCTTTCTACACCAGAGTTCCTATAAAAACAACATGCAGGAAATGTTTTGGAGTGGCTACTTTTAATAAGCTGAAGGGAGCAGTTGCCCTCCTGCAAATCAGGCACCTCCTGACCTACTTCTTAATAGGAGCTGTAATCAAAGACCCTTTATGCTGCTGTAAGTCTGAAACTGGGAAGCTGTTCCAGCAAGGAAGAAGTCCTGAGGCACTTCTCCTTGTCCCTTATATGTTCTTTCTAGCCTTTGGCTACTCATGGAAAGAAATGCCTTTCTACTTAAACATAGTTTGACTAATTAATCTATTCCATCTGTTCCTTCCTCCCAAAATGTAACCATGACACTGAAGTTTCCGAAACAGATTTGGTTCTCATATTGATAAACAGGTCACAGAAAAACAGGAGTGCAGTGAAAGGGATGAAGGGAAATGTTGGGATTTTAGCTTTTCTTTCATCCCCACCAGCTTCTGATGCTTTCATGCAGATGGTGATTTATACAGGTGCTGTGTACATGCGGGCAGTCAACAAATACACTGAGATTGTTCATGCAACCAGATCAGGAAAGCCCATCAGTGCTGGCAGAAAGGCTCTGAAAGTACAGCATGCTAAAATTGAGGGGTTGGACAAATTTCAGCAGAATTAAGTCATTCCTTTGGGTTTTACAGGTGATTTTCCTCTTGAAAGAACTACCCAGAATCTAGTGTCACCCACAGAGACTAGTAAATAGGGGTAAAGTTTGACCATTTTCTTAAAACATTAAAAAAGGAGCCAGGCAGGTTAATTTTTAACAGTTCCAAGTGCACCTGAGCTGCTTTGACACTCCCCAGTTCATGCTGCTGCAGAGCTGAGAGCAGCCCTGTGCCATGTGCAGGTTTGCTTCTAACGAGTTAGCCCTGCTCGTGGAGATCAAACGCCCTTTATCTGAACCGACAGCAGGTAACTGATCAAATATTACTGAGTTTGCCTTTAAATTTTAACCTGCAAGACTTACACTGCATCCTGTCGGATTTTATGTTTCGTGACACAGTGTGCCAGAACCAGGCAGTACAACACAGCATAATGCAAGGTGACAGCTAAATTCAAAGGAAAAGACAGTTCTCCTGCAACAATTAACCACTCTGGATACTTGGAGTGCTTTGGAGTTACAGCAGCCACCAAGGATTCCCCATAGCAGGCCTGTCAGCTGCAGGGATGCCCATCTTTTTTGAAGGCTCAAAGCCAGGCTGCTGGTGCCGGTTTCCTGAACTTTGCTGGGTCAGGGATAAAAAAAACCCAACTTTGAATGGCTTTGGGTTTTTTTTTGCTTGTTTTAATGTTTTGATTAGTTTCTCTTCTTGGCAATAGATTGTCCATGTTACTGCTCCATTGCAAAAGTATAATATTATTATTTCCAAACTTGAAGAGAAAATAGTAAAAATACATTCTCTAATGAGATAAGTGTGCTCAGTCCCGACTGTATGTAATTTGGATAACCTTGACAACTAACACAATAAACAGTGCCATGATTTTAAGTGGGGATGAGCTAGCATGTTACAATCTCCCTGCCAAATCTAATACAGGCGCCAAGCCTTCCAGGTGTTTCATTGTGTTATCACACAGAACTAACATAATTTTTTCTTTCAGTTCTGAAGAGGTGGTCCAAAATGTTTAAACTACAGTAGTTGCAACATGTCAAAGAGGGAATTTATTATCTCAGCCCCAATAGGTCTTAATAAGCCTTACACAACTGTTTAGGCATTTATTCTATTAACGGCTGTTCATTCCAGTGGCTTCACCTGAATATTCATGATCTTACTATTCCCAGTGCTTCAGTGTAGCAGCTGTTTGAAATCCACAGCAAATGTTCAAGAGAGTTCCACAAATATAAACACCCTCACAGCTGAATGTTTGGGGCCTGTGCATCGCAGAGGAGAGACATGAAACATTTATGTGGAGTGATTTTTGGAGGACGGCATTTACAAAGCTTAAATAGTCCTCGCACATTTGGGAGCACTTCAGTGTGATTGGGACATTACCATGGAGGACAAAGAGTCTGGAAGAGCCCACATCCCACAAAGATGTTACGCTTGCCTCTGTGCGATAATTCAGCGTAACAGAGGATTCCTGCTAAATTCCAGATTCGGAATCAAACCTAGGCAACTGGAATCGATGGTGGGGTGTTCTGGGCTTTTTTTTCCTTGCCTCATCAACATGGGATTGAATGAGGATGGAAATGGCACATACAGAAGGGAGGGAACGTGAAAGTAGAAAGAAGCGAAGTGTTCAATTAAATTAAACTAAACATAGAAGGAAACAGGCCATTATAAATAAATCCTAAAGATATTTAAATCACCTTATTTGTGCAGGAACTGAGTGTCTAACTCAGGTCTCTACCTGTGTAAACCATTTGTCTCATATTAAGTAGAAAACGAGTTATGATGGAGTCTAACCAGATAAGACACTTTAATTAGCAGGCACATGGAGGACATAAAGAATTCAAGCTCTCTCAGAGGAGTGGGGATGGGAAGTGAGTGCTCTACCTGTGGTTCCATCTGTTCTGCCACTGCCCGTGCCGCTGTCATCTAGAAATTGTCATGGGTGCAGGATTATTTAGGAAAAAAATTTTTGCTTGTGAGGGTGAGGAGGCCCTGGCACAGATTGCCCAGGGAAGCTGTGGCTGCCCCATCCCTGGAAGTGTCCAAGGCCAGGCTGGACAAGGCTTGGAGAGCCCTGGGAGAGTGGAAGGTGTCCCTGCCCATGGCAGGGGGTGGAATAAGAGGAGCTTTAAAGTCCCAAACCATTCTGATGATTCTGATACTGTTGGTGGTCCCTGCAAAAAATTACTGGAAGGGTTTAGCCCACTTCTCACAGGACAGGTGCTCTCCTGATTGAAAATGCTTGGAGGGCATGAGAGGATGTTTTGCTCTGCGAAATTGGAGCAGAGGTGCTGGCAGTGGGATTAGGGTTTGGCAATGTTGCTGTCTGCATGAAGGAGTCGGAGGGGAAGCAGGAACAGTTGTGCAGTGGAGGGCACTGTCCCAGAACCTGCAAGACAGAGATTTCTGCCCTATTTCATAGATTTCCACAGCTGTGAGAGCTCTGATGCTCTGGGTGGCAAGTGGGGAGAAATAGGAAAGCAGGACTGTCTCCTACACTGATTTGAAAACATTCCCATTCATGAGGTGAGTCTGCATTTCCTTCCCAGGGACTTCCCTGCTTCATTAGTTGAGATCCACATGTGGACAGGCACAATTCTGATGGAAGAGGAAGAGCAGAAAAATAGAAACTGGAAACACAACAGCCAAAAGTGTTTCCCACTCTCTGAACCACTCAAATAGGAAAATTTAGAGTGATTCTGGTGGCCATTTTTCCCTGGGCTTCTTATAATACAATGACAGATTTGACATGACAGCAACACTGAATTAAAGTTAATTAAATAGTTAAACTGTAGTTACTGTTAATTAAATAGATAAACTATAGTCAAATTACAATAAATGTCAGCATAGATATTGCAAATATATACACATATACCTATGTGTTGTGCAACTGCACTGCTGTGCAATTAGGATCTTCCATAAACTATTGAAAACAGCCATATTTAGCTTTTGTAGAATTCAGAGAAAAGGAAAGGCCTTTCAGAGACTTTGCCTCCACGCAGATCTCACAAAAAAAGGAGTTCTAGTGTTTAAAGGAAACCTTACAACAGTCCTGGGATTTTCAGTAATATACTAGGGGAGGCATTGTTCATATACAGACCTGATCTCTGTGAACAGTAACGGTTCCAGGCTAATAATGAAATAATCCATTTTTAGTAGATGAAAGAAGGGGGATCAGAAAAGTAACTTGATCCGTGGGTAATAATGGTGCCAAAAGCTTATAATGGAAAATATCTAAAGAATCCGAGACTCTCTTTGAGAGATATGAATGATTTCTTTTTTCTTGCGAAAAGTGTATGAAGAACTTGAGAAGAAGTGCCTGAGTGGATTTTATGAGAAAAAGCTCTGTTTGGGGGAGAAAGGGGCAGTGTCGAGTTGCAGCCCAAACACAGCCCAGCCTTACGTAACAGGAGGCACAGCTGAAAGATGCTCCGACGCCTGCACTCAATGCACTTGCACTTCGACTTGTTTTTTCTTTCTCCTTCTCCTTTCATTTTCTGCTCTCCAAAAATCAAAGTTTATAAATCTGCAGGAAAAAGTCCCTGCATCAAATTTTCCATCTATTAACACGCTCCATGATTCATACTCTAATAATCATTCAGCAGCAAGAAAATATGGGATAAAATCACTAAAATCAACGCAACACTTGCTGTTTATTTCAACACGGTCAGGGTTTTGCCATTCCTGCCCAAATACTTTGATTGGGCAGTCAAACTAAATTTCATACAGATACATCACCAGCACACACTGCTCAGCTTAGCTCACTTGTGCAAACAGTCCTTACTCAAACAACCAGCCCTAATAACATCCCAGAACCTCTCCTCAGAGGAAGGCTGGCAGGAGCCTCCTCTCCATGTGTGAAAGTTTTGAATTCTGAAACACAGTCAGGATTTAGCCAGAACTAATGGTCTTGTAAAATAGTATTCTGTGAAGTCTTTACAGGTATCAACCTACCTATCCCTGTTTTATAGTTGCCGAAGATGAGGCACCCAGGGGCAAATATTGCCCATGGTTACGCTGCAGATCTGTGCTCGCAGTGTGCTCTCAGCAATGCTGTGCTGTCTGTCTGGACCAGGCAGACATGGGAATGAGAGGGAAAATCAGGAAGCTGGGTTTAGGGCAGGTAAAACGGCCCTTCTGGCCATTCCCTCCACTAAAATCCTTTTATTTTTGGCAGTTTCACCCATTGCATTGCAGGCATAACATCCAGCTCCCACTCAGTCATCCTGGGCACGCGGGTACTGGGTACCAGCAAGTAAATAATGGCATTGTGGGTATTTCTCTGGCACAATCATTTAATGTGTATTGCAAAATTCAGCCTTTCTCCCTCTAGTTGTACACACATAAACCTCCCTACTCCATGTGTGAGTGCATGTGTAATGCAGATGAATCATTGGATTTCAATGACTGCTGGGCTGAGATTGAAATAAGAAATAGCTTGTTGATTACTAAGGCGATTAAAAGGATCATCTTATTGATTCCCACCCAGCCAGGCACAGACCTCAGTAATGAACATCGACTGGTTTAATAAGGGAAAAGGCAAGATTTACTGGATGCATGTGCTTTTCATTAGAGTGAGCTGAAAGGAAATAAAAAATGCTGACCTACCCAGTCATGGGCCACTGTGCCTCTTACTCTTACGAGTGCAGCTAGTACAGGAAAGTAACAGAAAGCAGTATGTGACTGCACAGGGGCAATACTAATAAAATTATTGAAACTAAAGTACCTGAAATTAAATTACTTTCTTCCATCTATCCCTGTTTTTGGTACTGATTTCTATTCCCTTTGCTTAGAGCACAAGAATTTGGATGTCCATTAAAAATGAAAGCTGACTATGTGTTTAAAAATCAGAGGCAAGGTCTCCTTCCCTTGTAGATCTGTTGGGAGATATGAGATGCCTATAAGTAGCTCATCCATCTGGGTTTATACTAGGAGCAAATGAATCTCTGAAAGATAAGCCTGAGGTTAAAAAGGCATCAGTGTGAATGTTTGTGTTATACAGGAGTTCAGACATTGCTCCTGTTTGTTCTTGTAACAATCGATGGCTCTGTGAATGTCTCCTTCAGAAAGACTTTTATTTCTCGTCCTGAATCGGGTACAACTGCAGGTACTTGGTACAGGTGATGGGTGAATTTCTCTTCCTAACCATCAGCAACAGTAGCTGATTTTACAAGAAAACAAATAACCATATTTTCACACGTGTAAATCATAGCTCAGAAAATTTACACCCCTGTCAGAGAACTCATACTTGAACCTAACTCCTCCACTGATGTGTAACCTCCTCAAAATCCAAGGCAGGGAGGTCAGTAGGGTACAGGAACCAAGCTATGCAGGAAAGATCTTGTTTCTGGAACAGAGGAAGCGGGTCTCTGAGAATTAGAGACGATGTGGGCTGCTGAGGGAGACAAGACTTTCAGATAAACATCCCTTCACATCACCCCCTGATTCACAGAGCCCACAGCGCTGCTGAATCACAGGGATTTTTACAAATAATCAAATACCTTGCATATCACATATATGAAACATGATGTTCTTACTTGGTAGCCCCAAGGAGAGTATTCCTTTCTAAAACAGCACAGTGTGTGTTTTCTTTGCCTGCTTACACAGAAAATGATGAGGAAATGACGAAATTCAGTCTTGTGACCACTTTTTATTCTGCATGAAAAGTGCAGGTTTCCTGGAGCATTTAAAACCAGAGGGACCAAAGTCTGCTTAAATCTGCAAAGTCTGTAGATCCAAAGTACCTTCACTATCCCTAGGAGTTTTGTGCAAGATCTGCCACCATGTCCCATTTTAAGGAAAGAGGGACAGTCCCTGTTAGTAAAAGAATTTTCCTTTGACTTGAGGAATTGGTGCAATACTCACAGCTACATCTGTGCCTCTGTGAGTGGCTCCTTGTCACTGTATCCTTTCAACATCACAGGAACTGATCTTCTCTCAGTTTAATTTCTTTTTAGTATTGTGGAAGTATTTTTAGAATGCAGGATGGTACTGAGGTGACTTCATTTGAGTATTCCTGCCCATGTGTCCTGCTAGAGTGGTCTTCTCTGCTTGATCTTCTTGTCTTGCGCACCTGGTGAGCTCAGTTCTGCCTCCAAGGAGCACAGGCAGAGTCCCAGCTGGTTTGGGTATCTTGACTTGGTGGCCCAGAAATCATCAGCCCTTCACAAGTGGGGTTCAAGGCATTTCATTCCCTCTCAGCTGAAAGCCTTTGGCTAACAGCTCAGCAGCAGTTTGGGGAATCAGCCTCCTAGAGAACCAAGATGCTGATAAGCGATATCCTGCCTCCAGGCAGATGCTCCCAGCTCCCAGGAACTGCTGAGCTCCAAACTCAGCAAGAACCGGTGACACTGACGTGACATTCAGGTGAGAGAGGCCACTGCTGAGGGCATGAATTATGCCTCATAAGTGATATCTCCTCGAGAGCCGAGAGTCCTTGTCCTTGCAGGGACGTGTCCCTCAGGCCATCGCAGTGCCTGGCCTGGAGCCAGCCCTGCCAGTGCCACTCAAACCCCTCATCCAGTCCCTGTGCCGTAACTGCAGCTCTGAGCACGGCTCCTCCAAGCGCGCTTTCCCTCTCGGTTCCATGTGTCCCCAGTGCTCCCCCAGACAGCCTCTTGCCTGGCTTGGGTAAACAGCTGGAGCTCAGGACGATGGACCAGGGGCTTGAAAAGTTGCTTCAGGAGCTGTGAAATGCTGCCTGCAAAGGAAGCCTCTGAGGTGCTAATATTAAACAAGCCCAAGCACTCCAAACCCTTTTGTGAACACCTTTCTCTCTGCTTATGAGTGTCCTATTTAAATCAAACTCAGAACGGTCAGGACAGAAATAAAATGCAGCTGAAGGGCTCCAGAAGCACTGAGAAAGGATTTCAACTCAAAAGAAATGGCTAGGCTTCCAGTCACACCAACCATCTGTCTGGTACCTCTGGCCAAAACCTACCAGAGCCCTGCCAGAAGGGATGGGGGTCTTTCACCTTGAGTCCTGCCATCTTCATCCTTTTCCAGAAATCAAAGATGGCATTTCCAGTCCTGGATACAAAGTAATGATTTAAGAAATGTTGCACATTATGCTGTAGACTGGAAAAAAGCCCACATTGTCCAGGCAAATATTTTCCTAGAGCCAATTTCCCTCCTCTGTCTACTTCCACCCAAGAGGTGCCAGCAGTCAGAGCTTCCCCTTCCAAAGCTGGCAGTGCCAACT
This sequence comes from Bombycilla garrulus, assembly GCA_013400315.1. Taxonomy (NCBI): domain Eukaryota; kingdom Metazoa; phylum Chordata; class Aves; order Passeriformes; family Bombycillidae; genus Bombycilla; species Bombycilla garrulus. The sequence goes on from VXBU01011669.1 coordinate 294,410, forward strand.
TCCAGCTGAGGTCAGAGTTAAGGTTGTTCCTTTTGCAGAGGAATTTGGGCATGTATTGGATTTCTTGGATGCTGGAAATGCAAAGAGTTTCTTGTGGAGGTGTTTCTCGGTGTGATTGCTTGCTATAATGTGTGGGCACAAAGGGGTGTCCAAAGCTCTCCTTAGCCAAATATTTCCCTGCATTTTAAGATTTGCATGGGTGGGTTTTGTACTTAAGCAGCCTTTAATGTATTCAAAAAAAGGTTTGGTTGGTGGCTTACATAATCGTGTTGAATCTGACCCAGACGTGTTGTCACAGCACTGCTGTCAGAGAGAGTGAGCTGTCAGATTGAAATATTCTCTTGTAATGTAGGTTATTGGGCCCCTTCTTTCCAAAGTGTACCCAACAGAAAGGCAGAAGCGGTAGGAACTGGAATACCAGAGTTCTCCAGCAGGGTTAAATCTTCTCAAGTCACTGCCTCATAATTTTCAGGTAAACTTAGTTCTGTTTCATCATCAGAGTCCAGCTGATTGTTTTTTTCATTGTTCTTCACTGGAATCATGGTCAGAGGTTGTAACTTCACCTAGTGGTCTATAATTCTAGGTGTTTACTGGAAATATACCCAAATAGGAATCAAAAGCATTCAAGGACTCAGGCTGTCTGCAGTCAGCCTTACAACACAGAGCACTGCACTATCAGGCACCACCATTACACAGTTGATCTCTAATTAAAACCTTAAATATCAGAGACCATATAAAGGGTTGACCTTTTCCACTGAGAAAAGACTCATGCTTTATTGCTAAAGATACATGAGGTATCTTTAAAGACCTTGCTCATTCTAGGACACTTTTTAAAAAAGGTTCTGCTCTAGTCATTGATAAGACTATCAGGTAGCTATAAAAAAATATTTTATACCACATAACAGCAGTTACATACATTTGAAAACATTTTACTGTGTACTTCTTAGCTGTTGAAACTTGAGTTTTTTATGCATCATCTCTTTTTTTGAAGATCAGTTTGGGTATCAGAGACCAAAAATGTTAAGTTTGTCTTGGAGAGTATTATTTTTCAATCAAAGAATGTAATGACTTCCCAAGGATAAATCTTGCACTGGCCATGTGTAGTCTTTATAACACGGTGATCCCACAGTGTTGTGACTGCTTGATACAGTATATCACACAATATATCTGCTACCTGGATTCTCATTACAGAGGGAGAGACAAGTGAGATTGGAAAGTGAGAGCAGAACCCTTCAGATCAAAGTAAAATGGAACATGGTGAGAAGTAAAAAAAGACTGTGGAAAAGCCACATTACTGGGACCTTGAATTCTCCCCAGGTTCAAGTGACACAGGTAGAAAAACAGCTTAATTTCTGCCCTATCAAAAGACAGTCTTTTGATCAGGAGAGGGAGGTTAGGAAGGGAAGTTAGTTTGTTGGGAAGACAAAGCATCTGTGGAAGATACCAATCTGAACCAAAAAAATGTGTTTGTATCCTCGGCTGGAGCGATGTCTGCAGCCTCAGCTCCCCAGGGCTCCCAACTGCTCTGGCTGCATTTAATCCTCTCCCGTGCGGGCGGTGTGGGGCTCTCTCCCCTTGCACACATCACAAACATTGGCTGTTTGGAACAGCTCAGCTAAGCCAAAACTCTTCATTTGAAGCTTTATCTGCCGGGATGGCCCCGACAGTTCCACTAAAGCCAGAGAAAGGGTCCCGAACTTCCCACCACCAGTGTGCTGTACAGGCTCCAGGAGGTCCCTGATAGCCATCGCTTCTGGCTTGTGTTTGTACACACACAGCTGCCCGAGCTTTGTTTCGTTTGGTGCTACTTCTACTTCTGATAGATGGGGAATCTAACCCTGTCTGTAACAATGGACTTGATTGCTTAATTGAGCTTTGTGTTGGTTTTGCTCGCACGCAAGTGAGTTCACAGGAATTCAACATGTGCTTCAATATTTCCTCCTTCTGCACAGAAGGAATAAAAGAAACTTTGCCTAAGCTGTTAAACAACTCTCTTTGCTGCCTTTCCCTGGTATTCCTCAGCCTTGACACCGCTGAGCTTATTTTGCTGACCCAGCTGTATAGTTTGATTTACAGGATGGAGAAAGATGAGGCACCAGCTTTAGCTCAGTTCTCTTCTCTGAAGCTGCCCCAGCTCACATCACTCAGTTCATTTTTACTCAGCACCCCATTCTCATGAAATCTGCTTCGAGTTAATCTGGGCAGTATGTCCGATACTGGTCCTCACTTATTAATTCAGTTTAATTCTTTGAATTAAATACTGCAGGGCAGAACTGATAGAAATGTTTGAGGCCACTTGCATCAGTTAATTGACTGGCAACTAAACAGGATTTTTATTCCATGGGCAATGTTGTGTTCTGTCATGAAAAGAAACATTTGCTAAAGCTCGATCTCAGTGTCCTTTGCATAGCAGGATGTGGAATAACCCAGCACAGACCAGGTCTCATGCTCTGGGAAGGGGCTGGGCAGTGTCTGAGCACAGCTGCTCCTCACTGAGGCTGGAGCAGGCTGGACGAGCTGCAACCACTGCAGTGCTATTGACAGGCAAGGAGCACTCCAGTGAGCATTCGCTGTCTTCGTGACATTACCAAAGAGAACCAAAAAAAAAAAAAGAAAGAAGGAGATAGGCTCTAAATCCCCTAAACTGGGGAAGATAAATTTGTGTGAAAAGTCATGAGGAACCTGACAGGAAAGAGTTACTTTATGCCATTTAGTGGCGAGGAAAAACAGCCTTAGGTTTTCTATTGTCTGCAGGTTCTTCTCTGTGAGAACAGAAGGTTGGGCACAAGGTGAACTGTCAGGAGGAAAAATCGAGGGAATCATAGAGAAGATGGGCCTTGTACATAATTGATCTGACAGAGTGCTGCCCACTCCATCATTGTGGCTGAAATATGCTCGGCCTCCTGCGCAATAATGCATGCGAGTTTAGCAGCGCAAGACTTGGTCTATTAGGGAGTTTGTTTAATCAGGAATGCTCCCGTCCCTGCCAGTGTTCAGCGTCGCTTGCAAAACACGAAATCTGCTCTCTGACTGGAAGAGAAAATTCTGCTGTGCTCAACACTTTCAGCAGCAGACATAAAAGCAGAAAGTGACTTTGAGTAAAATCGGGAGCTATTGGAAATAAGAGCAACATCTCCACTTCCTTCAACAGGGCCAGCACTATGCTTTGTTCCCTGAAGAATTCCCTCACTGTTTCTCCCCATCAGAGTTCTCTTTCCTTTTTTGATCCACTTAGTGGAAGGCGTTATCCTCTCATTGAATTGTGTCACAGCTGTCCCAGCAATATGGAAAATCAGAAGCTCTGTGGCCCTTTATAACTAGTTGTAAGTGGCTTTCATGTGAGGGGCAAAAGATCCCTGAGGACTGGGGATTTCAAACCTGGAGTGTTATTACAGCCACTAAATATCATGGCTTTGCTACTGCAAGATAAAGAGGCAAAGCTTAAAAGATGAAGATACACCACGCTTTGTGCGAGTTGTGATAAAAGCCGGTGATGGTCTTTTGAAGACTCTGGGTGGTCCAATCCTCCAGACTTTTTTTGGGAAGCCTCTGTCCCGCCTTGCTTTGAGACAAATGTGGATGAGTGGGAAAATGCTGCAAAGTGCCGGCAGTTCTCTGTGAACAGAGAGCTCCTGGACCCCGAGGTGCTCGGTGCTCGGCTCCCCACCACCTCAGGCTGCACAGGAGCTGCAGATGCTGCTGGCTGTCCTCAAAAACACAGAGCTTGAGAGCTGTGGAGGGACCACAGAAATTTCCCTGCACCGTGACCTCTGTCACCTCCTGCTGCGGCCACAGAGCGAGTGCTGGATGTTATCCCTTCCAGCCCATCCTACGGTGGATAAATCAAGCCAGCAGCACAGCAATATTGCAGAAGGGTCACCACAAGCAATTTTCTAAAACTGTGCTGACACCACCAGAAATTTTATTTAAATCCTTACCATTTCCAGCTAAAAAATCCATCATCATTATAAAAATGACTTGTGTCAGACCCCAGAATAATCTTTTCAGAAAGGATGGCTCCTGATGTTTAAACAGATTGCTATTTATTTTACCTCTTAGATTTTTCCTCTGGCTAATGTAGACAAGAGCTGCAATCACAAACTCCAAACTCAGGAATTTTGCCTAAAAATATTTGACAAAAAAGGGGTTAATGATTTTCATGCAGGGTGAAGCTATCAGGAATTAGTGCTGCGGAGTGTAGAACATTCACTTTTACAGTAGGTGGTGTTCTTGTTACACTTTCATACATGCCAGGCTAATTAACTGTCTTAAAGAACACATCATTAAATTATTTCCCCTGCTTAAAACGCTGCAATGTTTAACGTACCCCAGCAATTCAATTATGTTTAAAACAATATCCTAAGGATGAACTACTATGGGGCGGCATTTGGAAAAATTTCATGCTTTACCTCAAAAGCAGGTAAAACACAAGAGCAAAAATAGAATTTGAATTCCAAAATAGCTGCTTGAGAAATCTTTCACAAAAGCTTGTAAATTGAGCTAATTATTATAATGTCAATGATTCATTTTGCCTTTACTCTCTTTCATAAAAGTTCAAACACTTGAAAGAGTTTTGGTTTTCCTTTAATGTTTGTTAAGATATGCCTGCTCCATCTTATAATACATTTCTATTTTTTTTGTTACATTACCTTCTTTCCCTGATGCAGTTTCTATTATTTTAAGAAAAAAGCACGCACCTTCATTAAGAATAACACATTGGAAGGGGGGTGAGGGCCTGCCTGTGTATTTCAGATATTGTGCTAGGGAGGCCAGGTGCCTCTGCTGCGCCCCTAATCAAACCAGCTCACGTTCATTTGTGAGAAGAGAAGTGGCCGCACTCTGGCTCCGCCACCTTCCACACCAGCATCATTTCCAGGCAGCAGCGATGCATCTCAGCGTGGCAGAAGGAGCGCAGGGCGAGCAGGCTCCCGAAGGACACGGAGCTGCTCCCGCCTCTCTCGCTGTCACCAGCAGTGCAGGGAATGTCCCCTGCGCCGGGGCCGGCAGCACCCGGCTCAGCCACCAGGGCAGGAGCGGCTTCCACATCAGAAGCTTGTGTCATCCTGGACCTGTGTCAAAACAGGGCTCAAAGGGACAAGAGGAGTATTTTGGAGCACACCTGAGTCTAAAGCAGCCAGACTCTCCTCTACAATCTTTGCATAGTGTTTAAGAAATACAATGATGTCAGGGAATCAAGGGTAAAAACACTTAAAAGCCTTGTTGATATTTGGGTAGAAAGTTGTGTTCTACAGCAGGTTGTGGTTGTTTTTTTTTCCATAAACAAGTCTAATTAATTCTTAAAACCTTACTCGGCCCACTTCAGGTCAATATACAGATTTTGCTGTTAGAGTTCGGATAGCACCCAGTTAAAACACAAATCATCAGCCCAAAAATTTGAATTGCATTCATCTTCAATAGGAATGCCACTCCTCTGAATAGCTTTGGTACCACTCCATATGTGGGAGCCGCCCCAACACTATCCCGTTTTCTAAAGCCTTGTGCCGAGTTATGTGAGGGCAAGCAGGATCTTATAGATAAAACTTGATGAAGCCTAACTCAGGTGATAAACCCCAAAGTGGACGTGTGGGAACAACAAGCACATAGAGAAGCTAGAACTCAGAGCTGTTGTTACAATGGCCAAAGCTGTAGCTCCCATTTGACCAAAACGCTCGTGTCCAGCACAACGTGATAGTTTTCATTTTCAACGAGTGAGAAAAGCTAGGTCAGGTGACTTGCTGCAGTGTAATCAGTCATGTGACAGAAAATGCAGTCAGCACGTGGCTGTACAATTTCACTTCCCTGTGTGATGCCACCACATGGGGAGACGTGTCTTTGTCATGTCAGGGAGAGGGACCCAGCGTCACCCTCCTCAGGTGATGCGAGGAGGAAAATCACTGTGCTCATGAAAAATGGGGTCTGTAAACAAGCTGAGGCCACCAAGCAATTTATCCTCTTCTCACACTTGATGATCTTTCCCAGTGGACTGAATCCAGCCTTTAGGGAATAAACTGCTTTTAAAGGTCTAAAATTAGAATGTGTTCAGCAGCGAAGTTTGGGTTGATTTCTGCTGTAAGGAATTCCCTCACCATGAGGGAAGAATGCATGCACCAGCAATTTCTACCAAACAGTGGCTGAAAATCCCACAGGGCCTTGCTTATACGGCCAGTATGGGCAGAGGGAGCTGCTTCTTCAGCAGCTTGGAGGTGGTGAATGTTCTCCTCGCGCAGGTCTGTAAGGAGGTCCATGATCCAGGTGAACACTGATACCTGGAGAATGCACAAGTATTTTCATGCATTTCCGGAGACTTTCAGAGCAGCTGAGCAGAGAAGCCCCGCTGTCACTCCCCCTTCATGCAGTGAACACAGGCAAGGAAATGGCCTGTCAGAAAACCAGGCATTTCTTTTTTAAACCAGGTCAGTTTACACTGAGATCAGTTTTCTGATCTCTCACTGCATGGTCGGAGAAACACCTGTGCCGACACAGGGGGAGGGAGCACAAACAACCATCTGGAGAGCACGGGGGGACAGGAAACCCATTTTGGTTGCAGAACAGGCTTCTGCCAGCTTAACTAGGCATGGAGTGGTGGCGTTAATCAAGACCTTGAAAGAAGCCTTAAGGCAAACATAGCGTGGCATCTGAGGGATTAACCACAGGAGGAAATACATTACTGACCATATGATAACCCAGAAGTCTTTAAAACATGTACATCTACACTGAGATACCGCAATGCTGGGCTAAGGATGCCATCAATTTTATTGGGAGCTGCTCAGGAAATTCTGATTATGTGATGAGTTAGAAATAAGTAGGTCTTTGATGTGTTAATTCACAGTAATGAAGTTAGAATAGAAATATACATTTGGAACATTAATAGGTACCTGCGTTGTTCCTAAAATGTGGAGTGTAAGCCCTTTGTAACCTGTTTAAACCCGTGCAAAAGGTTTGGGATTCGGTCCTTGTCCTGGTGAATTCTGCAGTGAAGTGCAGGCATATGTAGCCATCCTGACTCCATTTAAAGTCCAGGCACATCCATGCTATATATTGTGTTGCCTAGTTTTGCATTTGTTTCCTACTTTTGAATTATTCTTCCCAGTTTTAAACTGGCTTCAATGCATTTATTTTCCATACATGGCCCTATGATTTATTTCACATTTTATTCCAATTTTTATGCCATCATATACTTACACAAATTTTTTTTAACCTTCAGTTTCTGCATCTGTTTTACAAATAAATTGCAAATGTCAAGATAATTTCCTTTCTCAAGCATTTCCTAAACCCTAACCAGCTCAACAAGTTGCACATAACATAAAACATACAGCAAGAACTTAACACACAGGAATGCATATAACAATCTCTCTTTTTTCCTAATGTAGTTATGCTTACTTAAGGCATTGATTTCCTTGAAGCAGTCAATAAAATACTTCAGGTAGTAAAATATACCCTGACAGTAATATTTTCCATTCAGTACTTCTCCCTTTTCCTTGCTGAAGACTCCAGTCATTAGAAAAATGAAGATCATAATTGTTATATATGGTTTAAATGGTATCTCAGGATCTCAGCTAGACGCTGGTCTGCTCTTGACCCAAGCACTATAGATTTGGGCCATCCATAATGCGGATATTATTCAGAATTACTCAAACACTCACTTTCTTAGGAAAAAAAATTGTCGCACTGATTTCAACCCATCTTTTTTATAACTTAGCTGAACATCCAAAAAGAGATTTTAGAGCTTTGAGAACCACTCTCTTAAAAGGGGTGTTAGAAAATACCTTTAAATAAGAGCAAAGCCCAATGAATTCTGAAAAGTAATTTCACCAAAAAGAAATCGCAGCCTGGATGGTAAGGCTGGTGTGATACATTTGGCTTTGCCTGTGTCTGGATTTCCATCTGCAATTAGAGGACCTCAGAGCAGCAACATTTTTGAGAAAAAGTGAATCCTGTCACTAGCAAACAAAACCACGATTCACCCAACTCAGTGAACTTTGGCTCGTATGCCTCTGCTCTTGTCCCTTTGCACTTTGCCCACCAAGCTCTGGGAAATGTTGGTCTGAACCAAACTGATCCATAGAGGGCAATGGGAAAATGTCCCTTGATTCATGCAGGTGTCACCCCTGAATGCCTTTTTCTCTAGACCAGCCTCACCCCTGGGAGCTGAGGGCTTGGCACCCCACAGGGCCAAAAGCTGTGCTCTGAAAGCCTGCTGTGACTAAGATCAGCCATGCTTTATTTGAGTTGTACATTTAAAGTTGCTGCAAATACCCTGGACTGTTTAGTGCAGAAAATAGGTTTGCTGGGATTAGAAAAGGGCAGTAAATCAAGCATATACAGTGCTTGCTCCTACTAAACAAGCATCTCAGTTTCATGTCTGACTTGAACCTTCACCAGAAGGTTACAATAGTTTTGCAACACTCATTTTATTTTAGATGCATATGAGGGAGATTTAAGGAGGTGCTGAACCACCCCCATTCCTAATTTGCAGTTCTAATTATTTTGCAAGAAACATAGTTCTGCAAAGAAGTCTGTGAGTGACAGAGCTGGAGACCAAAATTTTTCTTCTCTAAATGCACTAAAGGTGTGGGAAGGGACAGAGCAGGGATCCCACCTTTACCCCATCAATCATTTTCACCTCATACCTGCCAGAAAGGTGCCTGTGCTGCAAGGGGCTCTTCCTCTGTAGGAGCCACGGAATTTTCAGCTTCTTCTCTGTCACTTCCACACAGGACCAGAATTACAGCTTTGAAAATAGAGGCAAGAATCTCCTTAGAGCTCAAAGTTATTTCTTGCTCTTCTCCAAAGGACTATCACATGGGGAAAATTCATCCCTAACAATCAGCAGCAACTGTCCTCTGAAATCAGCAAGGTAAAAGGCCACATGTCCCAGCCAAACTGCACTGGTTTTTGCAACAAATTTCCAACAGCAGATATTCAAAGCTAAATTCAGATTAGGAGCTCTCAGTGCTCTGAGGGTAAAATCAATTTTTACTGATTGGCAAATTGATATGTGAAACAAATAACACACCTAAACATAAAGATAGTTCTGGAATTTTATTTTCTGCCTCCTCTGTTTCTGTGAGCTGCCAATTCCTTGCCATGTGCTGCCACTTCTTTCCCAAAGGGAAGATCACAGGCTCAGTCTTTTGAAGAGCAGGAAGGATTTTCTTTGCTCTCCAAGTGATACCTGCTGGGTCACTGTGTCCTGTGAGTTACACAGCCCTGTCACTTAGTGAGATCAGCAAACCCATGTTTTCCTAATGACCCTGTCTCAGCCAATTCATACAGCATCATCCAGAGGGTTTGGCTGCCATTTGTTGCTGCCTCCATGAGAGAAGGGAATGAACACAATTCCTACTGGAGATCTGAGTCCAATTTGCCACTGTGCTACTCCAGTTTTAAACAAGTGTCTCTCTTATGCCTTCTCTGGAAGAAGATTCTTCTTCAGAAGGTTAAAATATCTCAATAACCTTATGTTAGTGAAGAATTGACAGCCCTGCTGTATATTAAAAGGTTTTCTGTTGCAAGGACCAGACAGAGGTGGTGTGTAGGTGAGGAAGTGCATGAGAAAAGCCCTTGTGGGAGGATGTCCAGGTGCTCTGACAGCCAGGCAGGAGCACAGTGGGGAGAGAGCAGCCTGCTGTGTGCACCAAATTAAACAGAACATGGACAGCAAATACACTCATCCTCGTAATTAATAAAATAAGCTGGTATATGTATCCGTAAACATCTTCTGCTCCAAAACCTCAGCTAGCAGAACTTCCACAGTTTTGTTTCAAACTACAATTATTGCAAAAACCAGTCAGAAAATTGTGTGCTAAACTAACATGACAATTCAACTCATAACCTGCTCGTTTGTCACTGAGTGTACTGAGTATATCCAAGAGAGCCAAGGCATTGCTTGTGAATGTTCAGGACAGAAATTCCTCCCGCCTCTTGTTCCCTTTGCTACTCTTTGCAGGCCCATTTAATGCACTGTGTCACAGAAACGTGACGCTGTGCTTTAGCAGTGCCAGCAGATTGCGTTACCCTGCCTGACTGTACCCAAGTCACACATTTCTCTCTGCCTGCAGTCCCAGAGGTCACAGCTAAGGTCAACAGAGAACAAAAACCATGCTTTGTGATCCAGAATTTAGACAGTTACCAACTCATAAATCTTGGTCAGACAGTAACAACAAAGCATGGGACGGTACAGTCCTCACACACACAGAGATGTCTTCAGGAAAAAAAAGGCAAAACTATGCATCAGACAAAAATGACTGAATTTAGCGTGTGGCAAAGCAGACATGTCTTCTTTAGCTATTTTTATTTTTCTATTTTCCTCTCCTCTTTTTCCGCATTTCTAGGTGGGAATAGAAGACCGTGTCACCACTTCAAAGTATTTATAGCAGTTAGCTAAGGAGTAATGATCTTAAGCAGAATCACTTAAAGAACAACATTGAAATGTTTTTCATACTGAAAATAAATGACTCACTCCTTTGTATTTGGCAGCTTGAAATGGGACCTCTTTCCTTAATGACATTCCTCCTTTGCAGTGTGCTTACAGTCACTTGCTGTTGTTCATTTTTTTGTAGTACCAGTAATCCTTGGCACTTACAGTCCGTACTGTACTTTTAATTCAAAGATTTTATGAATGCTGATTAATTAAACTGAACAGAATCCTTAGTAAGTTAATGGTTATATCAGTTTTCAGATCTGAAAACTGAGAGAGGTAAAGTTTCTTGAAAAAAAAAAAAAAGAAAAAAAAACCCCAAAGAGACAAAACCTTGCTGCAAGTCATAGGTGAATTCCAAAATTCAGAGGGGTTTTGCTCCTTCTCTCCTGTCACCAGGACTGAGGGCAGCATGACATGTACCATGCAAGATTTCCAACACTTGAGACCAACTTGATTAACAAAGAAACATTGGGAATTCTGGTCCTGGTTTTGTTTTGCACCCTTTTCATAGAACAGCAGGTAAGAAGGCTTTGGCGTCACCTACTTGCAGCCTTCCAGAATCTGAAGGGAACCTACAGAAAAGATTGAGAGAAACTACTTACAAGGGCCTGGAGTGACAGTGCAAGGGGGAATAGCTTCATACTAACAGAGAGTAGGATTAGATGGGGCATTGCAAGGAATTCTTCCCTGTGAGGGTGGGGAGGCCCAGGCACAGAGTACCCAGAGAAGCTGTGGCTGCCCCATCCCTGGAAGTGTCCAAGGCCAGGCTGGAAGGGGTTTGAATCAGGCTGCTGCAGTGGTTAGAACTGGATGATCCTGTTCCAACCCAAATGATTCTATGAACTAATCTGGCTTCAGGTTCTTGTCTGCTTCTTCAGCTCATGTGAGTGTTTAAGCACTTCAAGTTGTGGCTGCTCTGAAGGACGATCCTTCCCCATCTGTAACATCTGGTTCCACGAATGCTTCCCTCAAGCTCTCCTCCAAACAGATACGGCAGCCACTGGGAACACCCCGGCTCTGCCTGCATTCATACAACTTCCTTGCTGGGCAGTTTGATTTCTTATTCTCCTCTGATGAGTCCTTTTTGCTGGTAAAATGTATTAGCAAGTTAAAGACAGTACTGAATCAATCCCACTGCACTGGAAAAGTCCTTGGGAAATCTCCTGTTCAACTTGCCAAGTAGCTTCTGCCTCTGAGAGAGTTTTCTCTCACCTCCTTTTGCAAAGAGCCCTTCACACTTGTTCTGACAGAGATGTACCAGTTTGGGGTAATTCATTCAACAACAGTCAGATCTTTCCAACTGCTTTATAGCTTGTCCTCTCCGAGCATTCTTTCAGTAATCCCTATACCAAAGCTGAACCAAATGTGTGTTTATGTAAAACAGCCCATGCTATATGCAGCCTGTGCTTTTTGCATGACCTTTAGTGTAAAATGCAATATGTCTGGTCTCAGTTATGTTATTCTGTCAACATGTTCCAGTTTGGGCTAAGCTGGAAGCAGCACTCTGTACATCTGGCTCAGGAAGAGAGGACATCTGTGCAACTAGTCTAATAAACCAGAGCAATTCAATGAAATATTGTTCTAGTGTTAGGGAATGAAAAGAATTTTTTGCATTGCAAAACACAACAAATGCTGACTTCTACCAATAAGAGTGATGTCCACAAATCTGGGAGATAAATCAGTATGAGAGAAAGGCAAAAAAAGACAAAAAGCTAAATGATGCTCTTATTTCAAGTGTAAACATCTTCCAAGCATAAATTGTCTCATTTAATTTAAAGTTATTTAGTTCACATGGAGTTAGGTAATGTCCTCCTTTTAAAATATAACTTTGGAAATTTATGGATAAAAAGTGCTAATTTTGTATTTTTAAATGCATTTGATAATTTCATTGTGTGAATCCCTTAAGGACATTACGCTGTCTATAAATCCTCCCCTCTCCTACCACGGATTTTGTGAAGAACACAATTGCTAATGCACTCTAAATTAGACAAAGGCATTTTGTGAGGTCAGAATATTATTGCTTGGGGGTTCCCATTTTATTTTCTTTGGCCATTTTGAAGACGATAACACCTTACACTTACTCTAATAACTGCATGTAACTCTGAAGTAATTCATTCTGCAATTGCATTTAGCTGCTTTAAAGCCTTTAGAGCCATATTTATCCTTCTTTTCTAAGTGTCTCAAACAGTAACACAGTCCAAAGTGAAGAAAGCTCTTGCCATTCTTTTTTAAATAACACCTCCACTTGAAAAAGCTACTGAGGGTCACTGACAACAGAAAAAAATACCATTTTTCTCTTACATACTGAATTTCATACTTTGCATCACTCAAGGTGGAAAGAGCACAATTCTGTCAGATTTCTCAAGCTGTACCTCACATTCATTGCCACTTCATGTAACTATTGATCTTTCTCCTGGAGTTTCTCTGCAAATCTCACTATCCATTCTGCCTATGTATACCTGCTGTTGCTCCTCTATCCCAAAAGGACAATACTGTTCCTGTTGTTCAGAAATTGATCCAAGAGCTCATCAGGACCTTTTCCAGCTCTCTTGCAGTTTGCTGTCAGTAAACCTTCCTACTCCACAGCCTCATGGCTTGGTCTCCACCTCATCCATCACCATAAAAGCTCACATAGACCTGAGTTCATCCTCTATATTATCTTTGTAAAACTTCCATCTGTCCAATTCCCACTGATAACCTTTTTCCAAGGTGGGTGAAGAAGAAAGCCCAGTTTGATGAGAATGATCTCCAGAGAGCAGGCAGAACATCTCCATTTATTAAACAGCCTCTGCAGAGGCTGCTTGCACTTGCAGCAGATAGAAAACATCTCTGGAGAATCCAAGAAAACCCAACACAGCGCAAGAAAACTGCAAACCCAGTAATATTTGCAAAATCTGTTTCCTTAAAAGAGACTAAAAGACTCTTAAAAGTTCCCTCCAGGCAATTTGATTGTAGTCCAAGGGCTTTGAAGAAAACAAACCCATCCATATATCTTGATGCATTCTTCACTGTCCCAGGATATGCTTCTGACCCAAGGAACTGCATCAGTCAGGGAAAAAGCAACATTAGTGCTGGATCCCTGACAACATGTGTTATGTTTGCCTACAGGAATTTAGGAAGGGAGGAGGTGGTGGTGTTGTATCTGACAGCCCTGGTGTATAATTGATGAATGCATTAACACAGCAGCAATAATGGTCCAGGAGACCCAGGCCTTGATGAAGAATCAAGTTCTCCTCTGAGCCCATCCACATACCAGACATGGCATCCAGAGAAATCCTTTTGTCTTTCTGTACATCCTTTTCCCAAAATATGCTTTGCTCTAAATTATCTGTGAAGATAGGACCTTGTGCATGTTTCCTAAGGCACATCAGTGCAGGACTAATGGATGCTGGAACCAAATGGTGTCATTACACTGGACGCCAGAAGTCTCGTAAAGAGACTCATAACTTGTCTTTTTCCTTAAAAGAGGGGAAGAAAATACTTTTCAGCTGTAGGAGTACAAAAAGTATCCAACTGAAAAAAATGTAGGCAATTTTTCTAACTAAAAGAAGTGAATTTAAGTTTGTTTTTTTTATTGGTTTTATTAATAACTTCCAGATGAATCTCTGAACTTTAAAATTTCATTTCAGAGTGAATTATATGTGCTGCTGTAGAAGTCCTCAGAAAAATTCTAATGGAAGTAAAGACTAGGCCAAACTCCCAGTAATTTTCCTAAATTCCAGGGAAATGTATATCTGAACCTACACTTCCCACTCCAGAAAAATTCCCCCTCCTGGCTCCAGGGAGTGTCCAGAGCTTAAACATATCGGAACTTTAGCAGCGTTTAAAGGCAAAATGCTGCTTTGATTCTAGTAATACACATTTCTGCAATTTCAAAAGCAACCAGAAAGCTTCAACTCTTGTCAAATATCTCATTCCAAATGACTTACCTCAAATGGATCTGACTGGCCTGAACAGAGGTCAGGAAATATGGAATGGAATTGGTATGGGAATGAAGGTGAGGTGCTCTGTGATGGCAAGGGAATCAAGAAATGGCACTGTAACGTACACAGTGTGAAGTGGCGGTGTGCTTGAGCTGTAAGGAGCTTTAAATCCTGAAAACCCACATAACCTCTAACCCTGTAACTATTCAAGTTAACAAAACAACACAGGAGCAAAGCGGTCCACAGATTTTTTTTCAGGATGCTTGCAGTATGTCCCCCTGCAGCTCTGAGCCCCAGAAGCCTTCTTACCACCTCGGATTTCCCCTGATAAAATCTTCCGCTTTCTTAAAATTGCTGAAAACAATCGCGCTTTAGCATCATCTACTGGGAGAGACGGGCAACTGACTGGGAGGCTCCGGCAGTGCACAGACCTCCCACCCGCATCCCCCTGCCTGCTCCCGGGCAGTGCTCAAGCGCACTCCAGCATCACAGGGAAAACTGGATATTTTTCTCCTCAGAAGCTGGATTTTAAGGAACAGAGCAAATGTTTCGGTGCTGGTACAACAGAGACCAGAATTACTACCTGAGCGCTGCTTCCTGCCAGGCCTTTGAGTCACGCAGCAGAAGGAGTAAGAAGCCAGGAGGAAGGGAGCAGCTGATCTCACAGACCAGTTGGTGCTAGGAATTTTGTCGCCGCAGTCTGAGGTCGGTGGTGGCGGTGCTCGGCGCAGCGGGGCCCGGGGGCTGTGCTGTCTGCACTGCACCACGTGCAAGACAATCTGAAATTCATGACCAGCCTGCACTTTTTACCAGCAGCATCAGCCACCCAAAGACCTCAAAGTGCTGGGGACAGTAATCCTGCCTGGCAGGTAGGGCTATCCCGGTGCTGGAAACAGGCAAGTGGAGACAGAGTTTCAAGAGCAAGAATCCCAGCAGCATTTAGATGTTTAAATGATTGACAGCAAGCTGGACGAATCACTTGAAACTGACACGATTTCACACCTAAACACCCTAAAAAATCCCGCCCAAGGTTCCTTTTCCAAGATTCACGGGCTTGAGGTGTGAGGGGCAGCATCCAGATCCTAGGAGTGGTGATCTTTGTATTACTGGTCTATGCTTTAACCTTGTTTGTAGATCTCTGTTAAGGTCTTGCATCAAATGTACAAAGGCAGCGTGTCTCATCTGGGCATGAAGGGTGGACTCACCCACATTGCATTTTACTGCCTGACATCTCGATGTCAACCCTGAAACAGGTGTTCAGCTGCTTTGGCAGTCAAGGAAGAGAGGAGCCCTTCCAGGGAGGAATCCATCTTTCCCATCGCAGGATTGCTTCCTTGGGGTACAATGCAATCACCTGGCATTATCTCACCGCCTCCAACTCAAGCTCTTTATCTCAATTATTATTTTAGACACCTACATCTTGGCTGCAGACACCTATTGCTGTCTGTCACACCAAGCTGCACCATCTCTAATGGCTCAGTCTCAATATCTTCCTGTGCCAGTGGCAGAGCCTTGACTTGGCTCTAGTGCAGGCCTAGAGCTCCAAGGAGCTCAAACCGGGCAGCCAGCTGCAAAACCTCACCCCCACAGATTGTTACAGCATTACAATTGATGCTATTCAGAAGAGCAGAGTAACAGATATGGTAATATTCCATGTATATATATTTAAAAAAAAAAATTACATGTGTTTTGGAATTCAGTGGAGTGACCCTTTGACCAAAGATTGACTACATTAACTCTTCAGATATCTGTAATCAAGGCCAGGGGTTTTAGGTGTGGGGTTTAAAAGCTCCTGCAGGTGCTAAAATACATGGGTTGATTTTTCAGGTTCCAGACAACTCATATTATTCTTTTAGCGTTTCCAATTAAGATACCTTAAAACATCATTTTTGCAGTTCCCGGGTAGCTCATATTCATGTCCTTTAGGATCCTGCACATCTTCCCCAGCAGCTTTGGAGACCCAGCAGCAAAATTCTTGTAAAAGATTTATTGAAGTACCAAAAAGCTGACAAAAACTAAATGCTGAATATTTGACAATATACAACTCATGTATTTCAGAAAATCTCTAAAATCAGCTGCAGTGACTGCATATTTGGTACACATCTCAGTTTAGGGACAGAGATGTCTCCCATTTTCTCTCAGCTACAGAGTTCCCTCAAACTGTGTTACTAACATCGTGTAAAATGCTGCAGCTGTAAAACTGAGTCTGGACTTTCATTCCTAACACTCCCAACTTTCAGCTGCCTTCAGGAAACAGGTTGATCACTTATCACACCTGGAAACACCATGCCTTGAGAATAAAGAAGTCACCAGACAGCTGGCTGAGATCAGCCATCCATTGGCTTTCTCAGGCAAAGGGAAAGGTTCTTTGCCCGGCTTCACATTTTGGCAGGAGCAGAGATAGAACCCTGCCCAACCAGCCCTGCTGAGACAGGGTGGCTGTGTGTGGAAGATGGCTGCTCTGAGGGCAGGCAGGGCAGCCCCTGTCTCTCCTCCTTCATAACATGTAGATTTCTCTCCCAAGATACTTCAGATTTCTTTGAGAAAAATGTAAGGAATACTGCCCAGCTGTGCACTGGATTGTACTGAAAGATGCAGCCAGCGTTTTGCAGCTGTCAGTGGCTGGTGTGAGATGTGGGGTGGGACCTCACAAAACCCCACCACAGCTCTCCAAGAGTCCCCAAAGTGAAGAGGCACTGGGACTGGCCCATCCTGCTCCACTCAGAGCACCTCTACAGACCTGTTCCCTGTAGGGATGGAATGTTTTCAAAGTCTGGCTCTGCTAGCTGTATGGTTACTAGTAGGATTATTTTTTAAGACACACGAGAGTTCTCATTGGATGCCCTTCATTAGCTGGTGGGTACATTACCTGTCCCTTTGCCAGAGGAACTCCAGCACACCCCACAGGCCACAAACACCAAGGAGACACGAACTGCATTCCAACTGTCCCTTTATACCTGAAATAGGGAAGTATAATTTAGCACAGAATGTGAGAATGGCAGTGAACAGCTCACCCCACCTGCTGTCTCTGGTCTCTGACAGCACGTGGAAAGGGGGGCTGCCTCAGGGGAAGATGAAATAAGGAACAGACCCACTCATGCAAATCTAGAAACTCCATTAACAAAAATTATGTGTCGGTGTGGCTCCGTTCATCTCTGTTCTTTGTTGACCTGCCTCTGGGCTGGGGGTTGTGAGGACAAGGGTGGTCTTCTGCTCTGTGCCTGTTCTTGGATGGCAGCAAACCAAAGCCTTCCCAGTGATGAGCTGCTGCCTTGATTCCATTGAAGACCTCAGTCAGATGTTGGTTAGATCTGATATTTAAGCACCTCAGCCAGTTTTATCCCTTGAATGCCTGAAACCTTGTGTAAGGTTTATCTTCTCACTTCCCCACCAGTTTCCAGAGTCTACTTGACAATTCTGGGGCAGCCAAAAGCCAACACCAGGGAAAAAAAACAACCAAGGAACCAAGCCTGATTACACAAGCAGACACTTGAACTACTTGTTTTCATCTTGTGGGGGTTTTTTTACAGAACTAACTTTAACTCTATGTCTAAGTTTTTCCATCTCCAGAAAAGCCTCTTTTTGCAAAGCTCTGTAGAGATCTCTATTCTTAGTGCTGTTATGTCAATATGTAATTAATTTGCCTAATTCTGCTGTACCGTTCTGGAATACTTGGAGATTGAAGTGTAGACTTTTTGTGACTTGGTTAAAGAGAAAAACAAGATAAAAATAATGGAGTGTTGGATGCAAATTTATTCCCCAAGTTACTAACACATTAGATTTCATGTGCACTACTGAAGATATATCCATCTGAGTACAAAGATGCCAAAACGTGGCTTACTGAAAAAGCTAAAAAAAGAAGGGGTGACACGGCCAATGACAATTTAAATAGTTCTGACAACGATGTGTGACCTGATTTGTTGCTTCCTGAACAGGATGGTAATTTTTGCTGTGTGCGTTGGCTGGGTTCATATGGGTTTATTTACTTGCCATCCCATGTTTAGATGTTGCTACTATGAAGGGACCAAACTGTGCTCCCTGGGCATAAAGCATCTCCCTCAGCACACAGGAGCTGCAGTGCTCATTGGGACAGCCCAGTGTGCTGCTCTCCCTGTGCTTCCCAGCTCCCCAAAAGCCTGGCCAGATTCTGCTGGAGTCAACAGAGACACTCCCATGGACCTGGAGCTGGATTAGGTCACAGGCTGCCATGGGAGAGGAACACGGCCAGGTCTGCTGGCTCAGACACACAGCCTGTGAGGTAGATGGAAATAGCAGGCTACAGCTTCTTAACAAACATTCAAATAACTAACCAGTGGTTAAATGATCCTGTGTCTATGTAGTAGACATGATAATGCTGGACTACAGGTTAGGAGTTATTTATTAGCTGTGGGTTCCAAAGGGCTTTAGCCTCTTTCCCAGCACTGAGGAACCACAAATTCTTATCTTACAGTTCAGCTCTTGCTCAGCAGTGAACCCCACCTGCTGGGGTCCTTCTCAGAGCTCTTCAAAGCTCAACCCGTAAAAGACACAAGGGGTTTTTATTCTGTTGTGAAAAGAAGTTGATTTGGTTGTAATCAGCATGGTCTTCAAAGGAAGTCCCTCCCCATGTCTTGCTTCCATCCTAGTTGCCCTGTGCTGCCGTGACTCACTTAAAGTGCTCTTGATCCTTATGTCTCCATAAGTGCTAGCCAAAAGATTAACCAGTATTTTTAAACCTTTCAGTCATCAACTCTTCCCATCATTATTTCATGCTGGTCTTCAGGGAAAAGGAGTGGCAGCACTTCACCTGGGGCATCTCCCCCTGCAGCTCCTACCTGGAGGAACCAAATTCCCCTCCCCCAGATACCATGGGGGAGAATCTTCTCTCTCAGCCTCTCCCACCAGCCTGTGCTACCCCGGTGTGAAAAGGTTACTGTTTTTACCCTTTCTCTCTCTCTTCCCCTCCAACCCTGCAAATAATGCCTGTACCTGAAACAGTGGTGGGCTTAATTAACAGAGCTGTTTTACTGAACTTTCTCTGAAAGTTCAGCACTGCATGCTTTTACAAAGCAGGTTCTGTGCTCAATGTCCGCACCGAGTGCTGAGGGGGGCAGGTGCTGCCCCATGCCTTGGCACCCGGCCTGAGCCTCAGGTTTAGGTGTCCTCCAAGGTTTCTCAGCCACAGGAAACTCTCCCCTACCTAAGCTGGTGTTTCAGAAATGGTGTGGACTTTAACTGTTTGCCAATAGTAAAACAAATGTATAGGAAGGTCAGCCCTGGCTTCAGGAGTTTTGTCACATGTCCAAAAACAAACCTAGCTTAACCTACTGATTCATCTCCAGCCAGTCCTGGAAAGAGCTCTCAGAAGGGTGCCCACTTTCTGTCACTCCAGCCTGAGAGAGAAGCCAGACCCCTCTACCAGCTTCAGAAGCCCACTCTTTATCATCCAAGGAGATTTTATTCTGTATAACTATATTTTAGTTATACTACATTATATATATTATATATAT
>VXBU01011670.1:0-13505 GCA_013400315.1 Bombycilla garrulus
GGAAGGAAGGAAGGACTGATTTGTTATACAATCTGAAAAGATAATAATGATTGCTTCGAGATACTTTGCAACATTCCTGTCAAATCAGACCAAAATATAAAGATAGCTATCTAAGGCTACACATGTAGGAATACACGCTGGCTGATTCAGTAATGGGACATAGGACACAGGACAAAGAAATCTGATGTGATCAAAGCTGACATTGAATACAAGAGACAGTGTATTTACTTATACTCTGATTATCATCAGTTATTACTGAATAATCAATTGACTCAAGATTGAGGTTGAAATAGTGGAGAGATGTGGAGAGATTATCATCCATAACATAATGTACAATTTTGAATCAATCTATGAGTTTTGAATCAACAGTGACCATGCTAAAATTAATTTCTCAGTATATTCTACAAAAATTTGATTATTTAATGTGTAACTCTTTCTTGTGAAAATGGAAATTAATTCATGCAGAGAGATGACATGTGAAGGTGATATTTTCTTTTTCTGCTTGGGGCCCTACATGCAATTCCTGAATTTACATATAGAGAAAATAAGAAAGCAAATTAAGGAAAGGTAGAAAAAGTGACTAAAAAATAATTATCCAAGACTCAAAACTTCAATTATATATTGTTATAGTTTCCCATGATATTCCTGAGCTTAACAAAGTATTTCATAATAATGGGTTAATTTAAAAGAATTTAGAAAAAAAAGGAATTAATTTTATCATCAATGTATTCTAGAATTATTTTCTTCTTTTCTTGGTGGTTTTTAAGTTTGGATTTTTTTCCTTCCATGAACATGAGTAACTTTTAAGTGTTTACTGTAACGGGCTTGTTCCTAAGCACACAAATTTTTTCATAGCAGTTAGATACCTCACAGAAGTAGATTGAATATTAAGCACATTTCTGTGAACTTTTGTTGAAATAGAACTTGAAGATAAATATGCTTGGTTGAATTTTTACTTGAAGCACTGCTTTTGCCATCAGGAGCAGCAGATACAATGTTTCTATGATAGAGAATCCCCACCCTGAAAAACTAGCAGCACTTGATGAGACTGCATAGGGTGGAATCACAGCTCGGAAGAAGCCAGACTCCACAGCTGATCCACAGAAACAGAGCCTATGGTTTCTCTGTGACAGAATAATGTGTGGCTTCTCTGTGATAATCTGACATTCTCATTGTCAAGACTAAGAAGATACCTGAGGACTTGTGCTACTGCTGGCCTTTGCTGCTAAGATAAGCAGAACTTAATAAAGCAACAATATTTTCAGTATCTTTACTAAGAGCTAAAAAGTTTTCTGCAGTGAAATTGATAAATGTGATGAAAATACATGGGTTAGGTTACTTCATTGCCTGAAAAGCTCTCATTTAGATGTATTGCATTTGTTTAATTAACGGAGTCACTAGCTTTCCAAGTGAAAAGAAAGTATAAAGCTCCTACACATTATTCTCCTTTACTTTCTCATTAGCTGCAACACTTTCTGACAAATATTGAACTGTAATTCTTTCCCTCAGACAGAGAATTAAATAAAATATGAACTGCACACAATATACACCATCTGTCCAATTCCACAAGCTGGTTAGTATGTTGACTCCCATTGACTTTACTTCAAGCCCAAACTGCCCACAAACAAGAAATATTCATACATCACAAAGTATACAAACTTTGCTTGCTTTTGTATTGCATAGTTCAAATATATTTCCTTTTTCTAATAGTCTTTTTTATCCTAAATTTGTTCTTTACATGTGTTCTCTAACCTGCCAGACTGGCTCACTCTCAGTCTGCTTACTCTAATCTGTTCAGAAATCGTTGATTACTGATCTTTTATTTTTTTCAGATACTTTTTGCTTTATCAGCTTCCTAAACAATGCAGAATTTTTTTCCAGTTAACTACATTATATTTCATTTAATATAAATTAATTCCTCTTCTGGTCAATATGCTGGAATGATAGAATGCTACCAGCAGATAATGCCTGTTTATGTGTTTATGTTACTGTGTAAAGTACTTCAAGTATTGAAAATAACCTTTTTTTCAATTTATTTTTTTTCTGAAGTATTTCTTTATTTATAAGTACTCACTCTTATTCATGCTTCCATGTTTTCACTTGTCTTCATGCATAGTTCCATCTATCTTGAATTAATTCCTCATTAATAGAATTCAGCTTACTCCAGTATCTGATACCAGTTATGTGCATTGTGTATTCTTTAAATTTCTGATCTTGCTTTATTCAGCTGATCTGAGCAAAGTATTCTACAAAGGCACTGTATATCAACCTGTAATATTTACCCTTTTGACACTTTGGTTTATACAATATGTGCAGCATATTTTTATTAAATATATAAATTAGTTCCTTCCCTTAACAGATGAGAAGATATAGAGATAGAGCTCTTTTGCCATCTCTAATTTTCTTCACAACCTTGTGGATCTCTCTTCTCTCCTGTGGAATTCCTTTCTCTTCCTTCTTTCAAATCTATCTTTTCATCTATCTATTCATCTTCAGATTAAGACATCTAAATATAGACATGCATATGTCAATATCCAGGTGTCAGCCATGCGTCTAAGGTTCCTATGCAGTCAAGATACAGTCAATAGAGTAAATGGAGCCTAAAGAGTTTCCCCCTTGGGTGAACACCGGAAGCTGGTCAACGGAAATGCTTCCTAGGCTTCACTGGCTGACTTTCTACGGTCTTCATTTGTTTATAGCTGAATTTTTAACATCTGGCTCACATAAAGGTGTATAAATTTGAGTGTCAGCATGAAGCTGTATTGCAGGTTATTGTCTCAGTCCAATTCCCCCATCATCTTCTGCAGAGTAGTTCAATCTTATGTCATGTCTCACAGCTGGGTGGAATTAACTCAGAAGTCTTCAGTCCTATTAGTTGTCTGGAGTTACCTATTTTTGAACAAGTGTATTGGACCTTCTATATCCTTATGCAAAAGAAAATCCACACCTATTAAGCTCCTGAACACCCACGTTTATTCTCAAAATGTATGGTCTATATGACTCTTCCAATTACTTTCTTCTTTATTTTACCAAGCTAAGAGAGGAATCGAAGATGCACATTTATGTATCATGTGTCTTCCTTGCCTGTTATTTTTCCAGTTTTCCTTAGATGTTTGTGTGGAAAGAAAAGGATCTAAAAGCTCTATCCTGATCAGGAAGATAGTACTCAGACTGTCTGGGACTTCGTGACTCCCTAAATCCAGTGGTTTGATTCCAGGAGGCTCTGGGCAAATCCATGACCATATCAACCATGACCTCTGAATTCAAGAACTCCACTTCCTCTGTTGAAAGATTCCATCTTCAGAAAGCAAACCGGGTTTCCAGAACAACACCATGTTTTGAGGCTCTTAATACAAGAATGTATGGAGAAAAGAGATATTTGAAAAACTATTTTTTACTCTTGTGGTAAAAAAAAAAAATCCTTTTTAAGTTTTATTGTGTACAATTTTCAGTACTACATATATGCTTGAATCAGGTGATCTAGAAATAAAACCATAGCAACTAATTGCATTTTTTGCTCACTGTCTCTCTGTCTCTTTCCCTCCCTTCCCCCCTCTCTTTTCTATTGTTTCTATATCTCCACCTCACAGTCTTGGTTAAATAAAATCTGTTTTATTGACTTTGGCATATGGTCTCGTTTGCACCTTAATTTGGGCAGAGGCATCTCTCATTAATCATATCTTAACAATCTCAAACAGAATTTTAGTAGAGTCAGGAGATCTTCTATTCCTGTTTTCTAGATTGATTTGGTCCAGTGGATCGTCTCAGACTCAGAAGACAGCAAACATTTGGAGGAAGTCTCCACCTCCAAGAACAATTTGTAACTATTGTTATACTTTTTAAACAAGTATTAATATGGTCTGCAGCTAATGAAAAATGTGTTTGAAATTCAGATTATTAATACTTACATGTTTAATTCTCAATCTTGAAAGTAGAATTTGAAATCAGAGATTTGAAGAGAGCGAGTGGGTAAACTTGAGTGGATGATACTTTTACAAGAAAATTACTCATACAGGTACTATGTTAAATCCTAGAAGATACATGTACTCTTCTCAAAAATACTGCTTCTGTAGGGGAGTGCCACCAGGTGGAAAGAGTGTGGGGATGGTGTAAGGTTTCTGAAAGAAGTGGTTGTATATATTACATATACATAGTACCGTAAGATGAACGTGTGGTGTTATGGCAACAGTGTGTGAAGAAGTGTGGAGCATGAAAGTGGAGAGCATGGGGTAACAATGATATATGAATGTGCTTGAGGTGCACTACCTGGTACATAAGTCTTCCAAGCTAGTACCCAGTGGGAAACAGAATGAGAATACAAGGTTTTATGTATCCCAGTGTAACAGAGAAATTCCTTCCATATTCCATTGAGAATTATTCCCCACCCACACCTATCTTTTGCTAATATCTAAGAAAAATTCTTTAGCTTTTTGCATGTCAGTGGTGCTATATTTACACTCAATAGTTAGCTGTAGATGAACTATACTCTCTTTTCTCAGGATCATTTGAGGAACTTTTCATAAGTCTGCATTGTCCATGTGTTTTAATTTGATATGCTGTGTCCTCAGAGCACCTTTGTGGAAACAAGTTATGAGCCATCAAATCAAATACGGTTCCTTTTCAATGTTCTCAATGTTAGCACATTTACAGTAATATGAGTTGATGTCCTACATTGAAATGTCTAAAATCATTCTTTAAAATTGTGTGAAAAAACATTGTATTCTTCAATTCATACAAAGAAGATGATTGTGCTCCTGATACGAAAAATACTTTTTACTGAAGATCCACTTTGTTAAACTGATTAGCTAACATACTATCTCTCCTCCCCTTCTTATACTTCTTTTTGAAATATTGATAACATAACTGACAAATTTTCCAGATTATTTTATTTTGTTAAGAGTTCTATGTGTGAAATGTGGCAGACATTCACAAATACTAGCCAAAAGGAAGGAAATTTCTTGCAGTTAATATATCCTATTTCCTGACTTGAATATTTTGTACAGAAAAACATTATCAAGAGTTTTGTTTAATAACTCTATTTAGCAAATATTTTCACACCATAAAAATAAGATAACAGCACTGCTGAGAATAAGTGGTTGAACAGGGCAAAAAGTTAAATTTGAGCAAAACTGTAAGGGAATTATTAATGTAAATGCAAATATTTTTGTCTTTCATTAAACTTAACAAAGGACTGAAGAAGTGGTGGACTAGATATTATTAATATGTCTCTGGCTCATTTCAAGAGAGCCAAGCAACCTTGGTCTACAAAATAGTTGATATGGTACCAAAGCACCCGATCTAGCATTCTAAAATGGAATGGAATGCTTGAATTTCACACAGTAGTTTATCCATCTTTGTGGCTGTGCTATTCTAATTAGCTGAATTAACACCAGAAGTTCTCTGATTGTAGAACCATAAAATGGTTTGGTTTGGAAAGGATCTTAAAGATCATTTAGTTCAAATGCCCACCTGCCCTGCCTCAGGCAGGGATGCCACCCACTAGACAAGACTGCTCAAAGCCCCATCCAGCCTGGCCTTGGACACTTCTAGGGGTGTTCCCTGGTGTACATGAACACATCCACCATTTCTCTGGGAAACCTGTGCCAGAGCATCACCACCCTCAGAGAAAGGAATTTCTTCCTAATACTTAATCTAAACCTGCCATCTTTCCGGATAAAAGCTTTACCCCTTTTTATATAATCCTTATCAGAAAGAACATAATAAGGATGACAAACTTGTTTTGCTTACACTCATCTCGTCATTACATATTAATTTATTGAATACAAGTATAAATTAATATACATTTCCCAGCGGCCTGCCATTAAAATATATATTTAAGCATTTTTCTCAGGAAATAAAGTTAATGACTTCTTTTGTACCATTACTACAACATTTGAGGGAATATAATTGTATACATATTTTGTTGTTTATGTAATTTATGGAAAATAATTTAATTCTGGGGACTGTGTCAAACATGTCCATAGATTAAACTAATTAGGAGTTTATATACATGTCATAAGTTACTTTCCACAAAACATTTCCTTTAACTCCCAGCATATGTGTCTTGTGTAGAAATTCTCTTACTAGGTAGTGCCTTACTTCTAACAAATCAGTGATGTTGCAAGCAGACAAATTCTTCTAAAGTGTGGAATGGAAAATACAGAACTAATCTTCAGAGGTTTTACCTTATTTTCTTGAATTTAGCATTTATTTTCTGCCTTTTAACATCTACCTTTCTTCTGGGCAAATATATATTAAGAATTGTACAGGATCTGGCTGGATGATTAAAAGTCATTTTCAATTAATGGATGAATAATAACCATAGCTTGTAAGTTCTGTGACTACTTGAAACTGAGCTCAAATGTTACATCAGTCCTCAAGAATCATGTTACCTGTTTCCAAAAATTCAAAAAAATTACATGTCATATGAATTTCCCATCATTCTCAACACCATTAATCAAGGGAAGCAAAGCTGCAGTTTTGTTTTCTATTTCCTCTTTTGAATTCTTCAGTACATTAATTCATATCTGATATCTGTTTATGTCAATATTTTTTCTCTGTCTAGGTAATCTGCAAGTGAACATAATTTATGCGATATACAATTAAATTCTATACCTGTTTTTCTACCACTGAACCAAAAATATTGCCAGTTCACAGGAAGAGTAATACTATAATCTCATTATAGTATTTCATTTATTATAGCTTTCATTTTTTTTTTCAAGACCCTTCTGTAGTACTCTCATTACAAACCACTGATTGCCACAATGTTTGTATTAATCCCTTCAAACATCAAGTCTGTTTCTTCCTAGCTATTTAAAACAAAATATACTACACTAACATTCTGATAGACAATCTTTGCACAGATAGAAATAACAGCACTGGAATCAGAAATAAAGCTAGAAACATTACATCTTTTAATGTCGCACTCCTCCAGATATTTTAGCCTTCTTTCTTCATTGATTAGCACCAAGTAGAACCTTTCACACGCATTTAAAGTACTCTTTTCTTCTTCTCCTCAAATTATCTCATTTACAAAGCAAAACGATAATAAATTTCACTTGATCCCATTCACAAAGTTAAAAGTAAAATTAAGCATTGAATTGCTAATATTAAAGATGAAATGGAGAGACAGTTCCTAAACTCTCTTAAAGTAGGCTTTTATCTTCTGTTCATCTCTGTCTTTACAGTAGAGAAGTGCTTTCAATCTTACTATAGAAAAGGTGTAAACCATTGCCTATGTTTTACATTTTTAAGAGATCAGAGCTTTTTTTGTGTGTGTGTATTTGTGGAAGCAGAACTTGGGATGGAATTGCTTAGCTGTATACCAGAAAATTAATGTCAGAACTTTCCTATTAATGAACTTGGTTTATGTAGGAAATTTCATTCAGACCATTCAACACAAAAAGACTTCCTAAAAGTGATGTGCTTTTATTTCTACTGAAAATGACCTGAATCAACTTCCTTTAAAACAATATTAGAATATGATGCACAATTGCATGTGTACTAAATTGTCAAAATCTCAAAGGGATCCCAGAGGATAATCTGAAAGGTGTTCTGATGAGAGATTATTTCTGACAGCAGTTAGCAAAAATGCCACAAATCTCATTTATAATGGGAACATGCTATGTAATAGAAATGTTACCCATGGCACCACAGTAGTGTCACGATATGTATCTAATATTGTAAAAGGCTTGAGCAGATTTTGCCACCACAGCAGTTTAGCACCTCATCAATATTTTCAACATCAGATAATTGGGATTCTTCCAAACACTGATTTGTGTAACTGAAAAAAAGCCAATACAGAGAATCTGACTTAAATGCTTTGCTGGATTATACAGATGGAGTTTTAGCACTCTTTTAGAGCCCAACATAAAGTAACACTGAAGTGAAAGGCTTAATATGCATTTGTGCTTTGATGGTTTAAATAATTTAAAGAACAAAATACACTGGTCTGTGATACATATCTGGTCTAGTTTTTACCGGACCTATCATGAGGAATAAATAACATCTAAACATGTAACTTTGACACTAAGCTGTGGTGCTACACTTAGTGTGTGTGGGGATGGGAGACTCCATAGTCAGTGAAACAATTGCATGTGGACTGAACAAATCCATTTGGTACATTTGGTACATTTCACTGCTGGAAGGGCAAGACTACTGTCATTAGAGATGCTTAGGATTTAGCTAAATGTGTTCTGGCAGCTCTGCTAGCTGTCTGAATTTGAAGGAGATTGAAAAGTATATAATGAAGTGATTCTGAGACAACACTGATAGGAATCTAGATTAATTTCTTGTTTTCTTACTGATAGCTAGGAGAAAAGAAAGTGTGTATTATATCTTAAATGGAGATTCATGTCTTGTCAATAAATAGCATGTTCAAGATCTTCAGATGATGTCCTTGTTTGGCCAGCTCTGAGCCTGCTGTAATTTCAAAGACTTGCAGCTCTATTAGCATGGAACAGAGCCTAAGACTATAATAGACATACCATAGATGGCAAGGCAGGCAGAGCAAACATGCAGTGGATCATATGCATATGATGGTTATAGGAACTTTCATCAGCACTGCTGTGTCCTTCATACTCATTTCTTTCTAGATACAGATGATGTTTCTCCCTGTTTCTAAATGATGTTGATGTTTAAACAAGAATATATCAATAATAGTATCCCATGCTAAAGGAGTTATATATAAGATTTTTCTAGGAATTACTTATCAGAGAATATAAGAATTTGCATAATCCAACTGGAGTGTGAATATTCTAGAGTATTATTATAGGAATGTGGGACTAAGGATGAAAAAATACTTCCACGTAGGTTTACTAATAGGCTTTTTGTTACTTTCTTCCGTAAATACTAGCTTGCACATTCAAAATACTTGACCTAAGATCTTCAGAAATTATTTTCAGTAATAGGCATGCTATTCTATTCTTCATGGCAGATGGAAAATTGTAGCCATACTTAAATATTTTTTTCTGGAAACTAAGATTTCCCATTTGTTATAACTGTCAATCCTTTCTTGACTCTTTTGTAAAGATTATTTAAATCTTTTAAGCCATAGCACTATGACAATATCCTTTGAAATATTAGTCATTAAAGAATATCTTTTTAGAATGATGAAGGAGATAGAGAGGATATGAAAAATGCTTATGGCTGGACTTTTAAGAGCTTTTTGTTTTCTAAATTGCCTGGATCACCTGAATATTTCCTATTAACATAGGATCTGCTGGAATCTCTCTTTGGATATTTAAAACACATTTTTGTATGCATTCTTTTCTCTACAGTCACATATCACCTCATTCGTGATTAACATTAATCAGTCTATTCAGGCTTAAAAGTAATTTCTCTAGAAGTTCTGCATGCTAGTCTGAAGGAAAGTATTATGATTTTCCTTTATGTATACAAACAATGGTGAAGCAAGATATCCACTACAGATAAAAATAGTCCATTAATAATGCTAATACAGAGCACTTATAAGAGGCCTACTATCTGAAAAGCAATTTATAAACAATATGCAATTAATCTTCTCTAGTTACTCAGTGTAATCCATTCATTACCTAATGGATCCCAAATCTTTAGTGCAATAGCACAGTTTCTAACAGTATGTCTGAGGCTACCTTTTGCAGCTGAAATTCTCGTTGTACTGATGATTATGCTGTCGGAGCAGAAACACATTAGGACAATTTCTTTGACCTAGGCTGCATAAAGCTTTATTCTCAGTGATTTCAACCGCTGGGGCAACAGGTGAGTAGCTCTTATCATAACAGCTAAATTAATAATTAGGAAAGGGAAACTCCAAAGTGAAACTTCGGGGTACTTCAAGGAAAAAAAGTTTTAAATTCATAATCATACTATACTTTTTAAAATTCCTATAAAATGGTATCAAGGATAGATTTTCCCTACAAGTTAGTACCACAAGTTTTTTCAAAAGTCAGTGGAATCCTGATTAAAAAAGCTATTTTGAGTTACCACAATTCCATAGTATTTTTTACTTTATTATCTGACCTGAACAGTTTTTTAATGAACATGCTCTAAAGCAAGCCAAGGGTAAATAGCATCAGAAATGCTAATCTTGGTAAATTCTGAGGCCTTTACAGCGTTCTTCTGTTCTTCAGACCAGCAAGTGTTTTCCAGCATTTCCTTCTTATCAGAAGTTCAGAATATGGAGTGATGTCTTCACTTCCTAACTTTAACCTTCTGAGTTGGGAGTTGTTTTTCAATGTTTATTCTTGAAGAAAAATAGATGGTATGACTACCTAGCCAGGATTCAGTTGCCTAAAGCGAGATACCTAAAGTCCATGGGGATGCCATCTATTCTGTCTCTCCAAGGCCAAAGGACATGCTGCAAATCTGCTGCACCTTCCAACTGCAGCAGATGGGGTCCATATCTCCTCAGCCTTTAGATGGCACTTCTTATTGTTCGAGGAAGTGAATGCCTTCTATCCTGTCTCTGTGGTATGTTCACCTGGTGAACTACTTGTGCACCCAAGAGACAGAGGAATGCCTGCTTGGGTGCGAAGTGTGCACGGTCATGAGACTCTAAGTTTCATACACATTTTCTAACACTTCAGAAAAAAAGTAGCTGATCTCTTTATTATGCATTGAACCCAGGTGCATATGCATCGTCCTGATTCTCATTTTAAAAATTATTTTTCTAATATTTGGACAATTTTATCATTTTGCCTGCGAATTTTTTTCTTTTTGTTATTTATTTACTACCACTAATCATTTTGTGATCCCAAAAGTAAGTAAAATTCAATTAATTTTCCAAGTTATGGGAACACATAATATAATGTCCCCCCATTCAGCAAGCTCATGTTTTATTCCATTACACAATCCTTTCCAATGATTTCAGCCCCCTTAATCTTCTTGTCAATACATTCTCTGAGTGGCACAAGAAAAAAAAATATCCAACTCAAAGGCTTCTACATATTCCTGCAAAGTTATTCCTTTAGCTGGAGCTTTATTTAGGAAGATGGCTACGTATTCCTTAGCTATATTCCTTAGTTTGTGCTCATTACCATGTGAAGTCAGCCTTGCATCCCAGAATACTTGGCCTTCTTTGTACAGATCAACAAACCATTTAAAATTGAGCACCTAGCAGCTGAAAGGTCAAGTCTCATTGTATTCAGTAATTTAGGACAGAGTGCAGAAAAAACTCTCAGAAGCTGTGTTCCACTCTTCTATTAATCTTTATCCCTCAGCAAAAAATTGTAAGCTCTCCTACCTGGTTGTCATAAATAAATTGTCTGACTTCCAAAGGACATGGTCTTAAATGGAAATCAAATTCACTCTACATCCTATGGAAGAAAAAAAAAAAAAGATCTGTATGTGATTAAGGATCTTGTTATCAAAAGAAAGGTATAAATATTGTGTGCTCACTTTCACTATTCAGAGTAACAGAATAAAGACTTAAAAAAGAAGAAACAACCCCCCTACACACATTATGGGTTTTCCATTAATCTGTCCCCTACTTTTTTGGCAGATTACTCCACATTTATCAAATTACATTGGACAAATGCATCTTCTTGCAATCTATTCCATGGGTTGTTTCCTGTATGATTTTGATAAGAGTTTCTAATAAACTTACTATCAGATGCTTTTACTCAGGAGATTTTAAAAACGAAAAATAAAAACAGTGAGAAATTTGTTTAAATTTGATATTTCACTGTTGCTGAGGATCAAATTTCATGCTGATTTCATTTTTATATGCATTTGAAAACAGATTATCATTGAGAAGATGCAATATAAAACCATTAATACAATAAAATAATTATTCCTGGTAGCAGAGATAAACCCATTACTTAAAACTCGATGGTTTACTCACGTAGCAAACATTTTTGGCTAGTTAATTCTGTAGCCTTGAAACAGCAATTCATCCATGTTGAATTTAATTTATATACATCCTTTGAAATTTTTAATAGAAATTATATATTTTTTAAAAAATTGAGAAGTTTTCTGTTAAGTACTAACTTCAGTCTCACTATAATCTTCCATCTCTACTTTCAGTTAATGTTACATTTTATCCCTACTCTCCTCATAATGTCTCTCACTTCCCTTTGAATGGTACAGGCACAGATTTTTCCAAACTCATTGTAAGAGCACTATATCAGTCTATTCTATGCATTCTAAGATTTATAGAAGTTGTAATGAAAAGTGTAGCATTTAGTACAGAATGATAGCTACTGGATAGTTTTGTAAAGACAGCTTTCACAGCTCTGTGCCTAACTCACATTCCTTATGAAACATCACACAGATTTTCTAACAGGCACCGATAAAAGAGAGTTTCAGCCTCAGTCAGTCTTCAGTCAGGTACAAAGACAACCCATAGGCTTCTGGAGTGTTCCAGGTATTTCAGACATGCATGTAAGATCGAAGGTAAAATGTAAACTTACAGGAGATCTATTGCTTTTGGGAGCAAAGACTTGAATCAAGGGGAAATAGGCTGAGGTCCCAAAAAACATTACATTCTAGATGCCTGTGTTTGGTGTCTGAACTGGGCCTAGATCTTCATGAAGCAGTGGACATTAAAGATACTTTCATATTTCAGTCTCAAATAATTTTCCATCTTTAGCATTATTTTCATGAGATAGTACAGAGATGCAGACCTCCACCCCACCCCACCCCCCCAAAAACCAGCTACAAGCTGGTAGCAATAAGTAAGGTGACTAAGCTATCTAGCCAATGACAGATTTTTTTCTCTTACATAAAGTGTAGTGATACTGATCATGGAGTTGGTTTGTTACCTGATTTGCAAGACCGTGTTGTAGAAAAGAAATGTATTTGATGTTTTTAGATTAGTTTTTTAGATTATTTAGCTCCTTATATTCTTGCACACTCAAACCCTCTGCTTTGGTCAGCAAAATAATCTAGATCAGACCAATACAATGTCTCCCTTTGTTCACTCTAAGATCCTGTTAGGCCTTTTAATCATGTTGCTCTTGGTTTCTGCTTTGTCATGTGCTGTGTTCCTCTACCATCATTTATACCCTGGAGGGCATGTTGATTTATGTACTCTTATAATTAGAATATAGTTTACAGTCTACCGGTTAACCTTTACTCTTTATATAGCCTGTATGAACAAAATTAGAAGCTGGGATGACTGTGTACTACAATCATAGTTATTATTTAACCTGATGACAGTTTCAGTAAAAGTGTAATTTATAAATGTTTTCATCTATATATCCTATTTAATTATTTCTAAATTTGAATGCCTAAAAATACTTAAGCTCTTTGATTTCATTGTTGTTTTTACACCTATCTGAATCCAATGTCACACCACCTTTAAAACCAGCAAATAGACATGTCTACAATTGACTGTCATGTTTGCCTCCTAAACTTCAGAGCTTCATATTTATAACAACACTGTACAGTACTACTCTTTTACTTAGTGAAATAGTTTCCCCTTCCCTTCCCTTCCCTTCCCTTCCCTTCCCTTCACTTCCCTGAACTTCCCTTCCCTGAACTTCCCTTCCCTGAACTTCCCTGAACTTCCCTTCCCTTCCCAGATC